>JAUTDX010005589.1:0-27380 GCA_030844895.1 Ambrosia x helenae | reverse complement strand
TAAGGAACAGATTTGGACATTTCATCTCTGCTACTATTATTGCAAGTCTTGTGACTACTCATTACACACATTCTGTGCAGAACTACTCATCATCAAAATAAGTTTGATGTTAGCATACTGGATGTTAAAATCAAGTTCAATCAAATACATAATAATTTAAAAAATTTTAAAGAAATACTACATGTGTTCTTTAGTATCCTAAACAACACCAAAATATGTTATAGATGCATGGCCATAGATGTCAAAGTGCATGGTCCACCCGTAAAGAATATAAACCGCGGTATTACGTGATGGTGGGGTTTTCAAGTTAAATTTCCCTATATCTTTCTTGCAAAACTTGCCTTCTCCATACCCCAACACCCAAAAGTCATGGCCATGAAGGTGCCATGGGTGTATCTCACTCACATTTGCATTTAGTGCACTGCATTTTGTAGTATCACATCAATAGTACTGTTGAACTTTAGCATGTACACACTATTCCCTATATTGAATTGGGATTTGATCGAGGCTTCATTATGTCATACGTGCTTTGGAATGTATCGGGTGGCTTGTTTGGTCAAACGCGTTATATATAATATAGATATTTTTTAATATTTTGGATTCGGATAATCAATTATCCAATTTTTTTTTTCAAATAGGATTCGAATCCGAATCCAAAATTTCGGATTATTTATTTTTCAGTATCCGAAAATCGGATAATCCGAAATTTTGGAGAAAACGGATTTTTGGGTATTTCGGATTCAAATTCAGATTCGGATTTTTTTTAAACACCCTACGACTTGGTATGACCATCAATGCAGTTTTGTTTGATGTAGTTGTTAAGGACCAGGTTGATCACTTTAAGCCATGAGCATTCGCTTAGCCTTGTGCATCTTCGGCAGCCGAATCACAAACACGATAATTCTGATGATGAAGATGAAAATGAACAGAAAGATGATTTTGTGGAGGAAGTCCGTCATGGGGGCAAATGCAACATATGTAAGGAACAGATTTGGACATTTCATCTCTGCTACTAATATTGCAAGTCTTGTGACTACTCATTACAAACATTCTGTGCAGAACTACTCATCATCAAAATAAGTTGAAGTTAGCACACTGGATGTTAAAATCAAGTTCAATCAAATACATAATTATTTAAAAATTTTAAAGAAATACTACATGTGTTCTTTAGTATCCTAAACAACACCAAAATATGTTATAGATGCATGGCCATAGATGTCAAAGTGCATGGTCCACCCGTAAAGAATATAACCGCGGTATTACGTGATGGTGGGGTTTTCAAGTTAAATTTCCCTATATCTTTCTTACAAAACTTGCCTTCTCCATACCCCAACACCCAAAAGTCATGGCCATGAAGGTGCCATGGGTGTATCTCACTCACATTTGCATTTAGTGCACTGGCATTTTGTAGTATCACATCAATAGTACTGTTGAACTTTAGCATGTACACACTATTCCCATATATTGAATTGGGATTCGATCGAGGCTTCATTATGTCATACGTGCTTTGGAATGTATCGGGTGGCTTGTTTGGTCAAACGCGTTATATATAATATAGATATTTTTTAATATTTTGGATTCGGATAATCAATTATCCAATTTTTTTTTTTCAAATAGGATTCGAATCCGAATCCAAAATTTCGGATTATTTGATTTTCAGTATCCGAAAATCGGATAATCCGAAATTTTGGAGAAAACGGATTTTTGGGTATTTCGGATTCAAATTCAGATTCGGATTTTTTTAAACACCTCTACGACTTGGTATGACCATCAATGCAGTTTTGTTTGATGTAGTTGTTAAGGACCAGGTTGATCACTTTAGCCATGAGCATTCGCTTAGCCTTGTGCATCTTCAGCAGCCAAATCACAAACACGATAATTCTTATGATGAAGATGAAAATGAACAGAAAGATGATTTTGTGGAGGAAGTCCGTCATGGGGGCAAATGCAACATATGTAAGGAACAGATTTGGACATTTCATCTCTGCTACTATTATTGCAAGTCTTGTGACTACTCATTACACACATTCTGTGCAGAACTACTCATCATCAAAATAAGTTGAAGTTAGCACACTGGATGTTAAAATCAAGTTCAATCAAATACATAATAATTTAAAAATTTTAAAGAAATACTACATGTGTTCTTTAGTATCCTAAACAACACCAAAATATGTTATAGATGCATGGCCATAGATGTCAAAGTGCATGGTCCACCCGTAAAGAATATAACCGCGGTATTACGTGATGGTGGGGTTTTCAAGTTAAATTTCCCTATATCTTTCTTGCAAAACTTGCCTTCTCCATACCCCAACACCAAAAGTCATGGCCATGAAGGTGCCATGGGTGTATCTCACTCACATTTGCATTTAGTGCACTGGCATTTTGTAGTATCACATCAATAGTACTGTTGAACTTTAGCATGTACACACTATTCCCATATATTGAATTGGGATTTGATCGAGGCTTCATTATGTCATACGTGCTTTGGAATGTATCCGGTGGGCTTGTTTGGTAAAACGCGTTATATATAATATAGATATTTTTTTAATATTTTGGATTCGGATAATCAATTATCCAATTTTTTTTTTCAAATAGGATTCGAATCCGAATCCAAAATTTCGGATTATTTGATTTTCAGTATCCGAAAATCGGATAATCCGAAATTTTGGAGAAAACGGATTTTGGGTATTTCGGATTCAAATTCAGATTCGGATTTTTTTAAACACCCCTACGACTTGGTATGACCATCAATGCAGTTTTGTTTGATGTAGTTGTTAAGGACCAGGTTGATCACTTTAGCCATGAGCATTCGCTTAGCCTTGTGCATCTTCAGCAGCCGAATCACAAACACCGTAATTCTGATGATGAAGATGAAAATGAACAGAAAGATGATTTTGTGGAGGAAGTTCGTCATGGGGGCAAATGCAACATATGTAAGGAACAGATTTGGACATTTCATCTCTGCTACTATTGCAAGTCTTGTGACTACTCATTACACACATTCTGTGCAGAACTACTCATCATCAAAATAAGTTGAAGTTAGCACACTGGATGTTAAAATCAAGTTCAATCAAATACATAATAATTTAAAAATTTTAAAGAAATACTACATGTGTTCTTTAGTATCCTAAACAACACCAAATATGTTATAGATGCATGGCCATAGATGTCAAAGTGCATGGTCCACCCGTAAAGAATATAACCGCGGTATTACGTGATGGTGGGGTTTTCAAGTTAAATTTCCCTATATCTTTCTTGCAAAACTTGCCTTCTCCATACCCCAACACCCGAAAGTCATGGCCATGAAAGTGCCATGGGTGTATCTCACTCACATTTGCATTTAGTGCACTGGCATTTTGTAGTATCACATCAATAGTACTGTTGAACTTTAGCATGTACACACTATTCCCATATATTGAATTGGGATTTGATCGAGGCTTCATTATGTCATACGTGCTTTGGAATGTATCGGGTGGGCTTGTTTGGTCAAACGCGTTATATATAATATAGATATTTTTTAATATTTTGGATTCGGATAATCAATTATCCAATTTTTTTTTTCAAATAGGATTCGAATCCGAATCCAAAATTTCGGATTATTTGATTTTCAGTATCCGAAAATCGGATAATCCGAAATTTTGGAGAAAATGGATTTTTGGGTATTTCGGATTCAAATTCAGATTCGGATTTTTTAAACACCCCTACGACTTGGTATGACCATCAATGCAGTTTTGTTTGATGTAGTTGTTAAGGACAGGTTGATCACTTTAGCCATGAGCATTTCGCTTAGCCTTGTGCATCTTCAGCAGCCGAATCACAAACACGATAATTCTGATGATGAAGATGAAAATGAACAGAAAGATGATTTTATGGAGGAAGTCCGTCATGGGGGCAAATGCAACATATGTAAGGAACAGATTTGGACATTTCATCTCTGCTACTATTATTGCAAGTCTTGTGACTACTCATTACACACATTCTGTGCAGAACTACTCATCATCAAAATAAGTTGAAGTTAGCACACTGGATGTTAAAATCAAGTTCAATCAAATACATAATAATTTAAAAATTTTAAAGAAATACTACATGTGTTCTTTAGTATCCTAAACAACACCAAAATATGTTATAGATGCATGGCCATAGATTTCAAAGTGCATGGTCCACCCGTAAAGAATATAACCGCGGTATTACGTGATGGTGGGGTTTTCAAGTTAAATTTCCCTATATCTTTCTTGCAAAACTTGCCTTCTCCATACCCCAACACCCAAAAGTCATGGCCATGAAGGTGCCATGGGTGTATCTCACTCACATTTTTTTATTTTTATCGTATTATTTGTTCATTTATACTATAAAAATCATAATAACAATGATTTGATGATCAACACAACAAGACTGGCAAAACATACAGGTCGAAACGAGTTAGCTAGCTAACGAGTCAAAACGAGGTCTTGCTAAAATAAGCCAATATTGTATTAGAGAATCAAATTGTTTACCCTTGTGTGTGTGTGTGTTTGTTGTTTTCTACAAAGGGTGGCAACAATTTCAACACAAACGTTGCTTTAGCATAAAATGTATTACATACATTCAACACAATTTAGGGTATTTTGACGCGTTTCAAGCTATACAATGTTCCATGATGGAAGTAAAAGCAAGCAAACAAACCAACCATTTACATTAATAAAAACTTATATAGCAGGATATGCACATCTCAGATAAAGAAAGTAGACAATAAAGAAAGAATTCATTATGCAAGCGTGCCATAATAACTTAACAATTGCATCGTCTTCCCCAATGTGTCTTCAAAATTGCTCTCCGGACACAACATACAACAGTCTCCTTGCAGCCGGTACTGGAGGAGCCAACCCTGGTATGTCTGTATTGGGGCTTTTTGAGGTGTCCATATTCATAATCTAAATAACAACACATGTTAGATAGTGCTGGTTTAATAGTTGAATAAGTAAAATGGGCCAGGTTTTTATTTGGATCAAAACGTACCTTCAGAAAAATGGATGCCATAATACCAATAACAAGGAAAATTAAAATCGCCACCAATTTGTCAGCAACAATCTGTAACAAACGACTTAGAACCACAAGACTAAGAAACAGAATTTTATTTGGTGGAAAAATTCGAGACCTGGCGAGCAAATTAATAACGAGCCTGGATGCAGCTCGGATAGAGAACTGAATAACGTCCACTTCGTTGCCAATACGACCCACTTGATCAGTCTGAAGGTAAAAAATACAAAATAATTACTCAACTTAGCATAATAATAACAATGAAACGGTGAGATTAGCGGAATTTTGCAAGCACTTACTTGGCCTGTCAACATAGCAATAGTTTGAGTTCCCACTTCAGAAGTTTGATGAACTACCTGTACATATATATGATATAAGTAGGAAGCAACGGTGACATTAGTCAACTATTTAAAAAAAATATGTTTAGGTCACACCTGTATAGAGCGTTCAATGGCCTGATCAGTCATGTCCATTGTTTCGTTTCCAGCTTGAATAAGCTCTTGATTTGACATTTCTTCACAAACAACCATCCAAATCACTAAATATGCTTAAAATTTAAGGCATGAGTGTAACTAACTAGTGATTTATAACTAGTCGTTTTGGGTTAAGAAGCCAGTTCTTTTTTCTGTTTTTATTTTTGGTAGATTTTCATTAAAAAGCTAGTTAATTTCAAAAGCCAAAGTTCTTAAGATAAGATGACATCAATCAAAGCTAAACCGTCAGTCTAATCTCACTAGATGCAACCTGAGTATGGTTATCAGTCATAATTTCACCAGCACCTGCCCCTATGTCAAGAAGTTCAACGCTTTTATTTCCAAGAGTGCATGTGTACCTGGATTTAAAAAAAAGAATATATATATATATATATGGAAAGAACATTTGTAAATAAAATCCAAACCGTCATAACATTACACAGTCCAAGGTAAACACACGGGCTTACTTCTTTTTCAATTCCATATTCGAATTCAGCTCTTTCTCATCATTGAGTTTCTTCCTGACATCTGGAGGATTTTTGCTTTCCTCCTCTTTGATTTCATACATCAACTCTTTAATCATCCTAATGGGAAAGCAAATTCATCAAGTTTCAAAATATATTAATATAATATTATAACTTTACTTTACTCTATATATAATATTATCACTTTCTTATCTTAACTCTATATAATGGAAATCTATATATTGTCTTTTTTTTTTGAACAGCCAACATAAATCTTATTCAAACTAGCAAGGTACTAGACCCCAAAATTACAAAAGTCCACCAAAATACAACCCAGAACAAGGGATAGTCACGGTAACCTCATGGTTATTTGGTTGGCGCGAAATGGTAAACTTTTCAATCAAAAGAGGAGTTCGGCTGTGGAAGTGGTGTACAACATTGTTAATTGTATATATGATTCTAACAAATCGTGGCCAACACTTTGTTCTTGAAGCTTATATTTTAGTTTCACTTTTTGTGATTAACTTCAGGTTGTAAAAAGTGGGACTAGTCGACAATCGGTGATCGGTGGGTTACTGATTAATTTTGCATTAATCACTCCATTAGTCGGAAATCGGTCCAAACCGGCCAAATCGGCCAAAATCCGTCTAATCGGAACCCTAATTTGGGTGAAACTTGGGTCAAAATCAGAAGTTTAAGTAAGTTCTTACCTTAATTTATACCAAGATCGTACTTTCTTGCCTCTATTTCCAGAAATCGAATCCACCATTGGAGCTAGGGTTTTTGGAGTGTTGGAGTGGGTCTGAAGTCTGAACAGAGGAAAGAACAAGGGTGCTGCTTTTATATGACATTGGTTTTTAGGAATGGGGGATAAAAATGACGGTGCTTGGTAAGGAAAGAGAAGACAGACAGATAAAAGGAGATGGACGGTGCCACATTGGTTTTTAGGAATGGGGGATAAAAAAGACGGTGCTTGTAGTATCACATCAATAGTACTGTTGAACTTTAGCATGTACACACTATTCCCATATATTGAATTGGGATTTGATCGAGGCTTCATTATGTCATACGTGCTTTGGAATGAATCGGGTGGGCTTGTTTGGTCAAACGCGTTATATATAATATAGATATTTTTTAAAATTTTGGATTCGGATAATCAATTATCCAATTTTTTTTTTCAAATAGGATTCGAATCCGAATCCAAAATTTCGGATTATTTGATTTTCAGTATCCGAAAATCGGATAATCCGAAATTTTGGAGAAAACGGATTTTTGGGTATTTCGGATTCAAATTCAGATTCGGATTTTTTTAAACACCCCTACGACTTGGTATGACCATCAATGCAGTTTTGTTTGATGTAGTTGTTAAGGACCAGGTTGATCACTTTAGCCTGAGCATTCGCTTAGCCTTGTGCATCTTCAGCAGCCGAATCACAAACACGATAATTCTGATGATGAAGATGAAAATGAACAGAAAGATGATTTTGTGGAGGAAGTCCGTCATGGGGGCAAATGCAACATATGTAAGGAACAGATTTGGACATTTCATCTCT
The DNA here is from genome assembly GCA_030844895.1 of Ambrosia x helenae. Taxonomy (NCBI): domain Eukaryota; kingdom Viridiplantae; phylum Streptophyta; class Magnoliopsida; order Asterales; family Asteraceae; genus Ambrosia; species Ambrosia x helenae. The sequence goes on along the minus strand of JAUTDX010005589.1, from coordinate 19,874 downwards.
GCTACTATTATTGCAAGTCTTGTGACTACTCATTACACGCATTCTGTGCAGAACTACTCATCATCAAAATAAGTTGAAGTTAGCACACTGGATGTTAAAATCAAGTTCAATCAAATACATAATAATTTAAAAATTTTAAAGAAATACTACATGTGTTCTTTAGTATCCTAAACAACACCAAAATATGTTATAGATGCATGGCCATAGATGTCAAAGTGCATGGTCCACCCGTAAAGAATATAACCGCGGTATTACGTGATCGTGGGGTTTTCAAGTTATATTTCCCTATATCTTTCTTGCAAAACTTGCCTTCTCCATACCCCAACACCCAAAAGTCATGGCCATGAAGGTGCCATGGGTGTATCTCACTCACATTTGCATTTAGTGCACTGGCATTTTGTAGTATCACATCAATAGTACTGTTGAACTTTAGCATGTACACACTATTCCCATATATTGAATTGGGATTTGATCGAGGCTTCATTATGTCATACGTGCTTTGGAATGTGTCGGGTGGGCTTGTTTGGTCAAACGCGTTATATATAATATAGATATTTTTTAATATTTTGGATTCGGATAATCAATTATCCATTTTTTTTCAAATAGGATTCGAATCCGAATCCAAAATTTCGGATTATTTGATTTTCAGTATCCGAAAATCGGATAATCCGAAATTTTGGAGAAAACGGATTTTTGGGTATTTCGGATTCAAATTCAGATTCGGATTTTTTTAAACACCCCTACGACTTGGTATGACCGTCAATGCAGTTTTGTTTGATGTAGTTGTTAAGGACCAGGTTGATCACTTTAGCCATGAGCATTCGCTTAGCCTTGTGCATCTTCAGCAGCCGAATCACAAACACGATAATTCTGATGATGAAGATGAAAATGAACAGAAAGATGATTTTGTGGAGGAAGTCCGTCATGGGGGCAAATGCAACATATGTAAGGAACAGATTTGGACATTTCATCTCTGCTACTATTATTGCAAGTCTTGTGACTACTCATTACACACATTCTGTGCAGAACTACTCATCATCAAAATAAGTTGAAGTTAGCACACTGGATGTTAAAATCAAGTTCAATCAAATACATAATAATTTAGAAAATTTAAAGAAATACTACATGTGTTCTTTAGTATCCTAAACCACACCAAAATATGTTATAGATGCATGACCATAGATGTCAAAGTGCATGGTCCACCCGTAAAGAATATAACTGCGGTATTACGTGATGGTGGGGTTTTCAAGTTAAATTTCCCTATATCTTTCTTACAAAACTTGCCTTCTCCATACCCCAACACCCAAAAGTCATGGCCATGAAGGTGCCATGGGTGTATCTCACTCACATTTGCATTTAGTGCACTAGCATTTTGTAGTATCACATCAATAGTACTGTTGAACTTTAGCATGTACACACTATTGCCATATATTGAATTGGGATTTGATCGAGGCTTCATTATGTCATACGTGCTTTGGAATGTATCGGGTGGGCTTGTTTGGTCAAACGCGTTATATATAATATAGATATTTTTTAATATTTTGGATTCGGATAATCAATTATCCAATTTTTTTTTTCAAATAGGATTCGAATCCGAATCCAAAATTTCGGATTATTTGATTTTCAGTATCCGAAAATCGGATAATCCAAAATTTTGGAGAAAACGGATTTTTGGGTATTTGGATTCAAATTCAGATTCGGATTTTTTTAAACACCCCTACGACTTGGTATGACCATCAATGCAGTTTTGTTTGATGTAGTTGTTAAGGACCAGGTTGATCACTTTAGCCATGAGCATTCGCTTAGCCTTGTGCATCTTCAGCAGCCGAATCACAAACACGATAATTCTGATGATGAAGATGAAAATGAATAGAAAGATGATTTTGTGGAGGAAGTACGTCATGGGGGCAAATGCAACATATGTAAGGAACAGATTTGGACATTTCATCTCTGCTACTATTATTGCAAGTCTTGTGACTACTCATTACACACATTCTGTGCAGAACTACTCATCATCAAAATAAGTTGAAGTTAGCACACTGGATGTTAAAATCAAGTTCAATCAAATACATAATAATTTAAAAATTTTAAAGAAATACTACATGTGTTCTTTAGTATCCTAAACAACACCAAAATATGTTATAGATGCATGGCCATAGATGTCAAAGTGCATGGTTCACCCGTAAAGAATATAACCCCGGTATTACGTGATGGTGGGGTTTTCAAGTTAAATTTCCCTATATCTTTCTTGCAAAACTTGCCTTCTCCATACCCCAACACCCAAAAGTCATGGCCATGAAGGTGCCATGGGTGTATCTCACTCACATTTGCATTTAGTGCACTGGCATTTTGTAGTATCACATCAATAGTACTGTTGAACTTTAGCATGTACACACTATTCCCATATATTGAATTGGGATTTGATCGAGGCTTCATTATGTCATACGTGCTTTGGAATGTATCGGGTGGGCTTGTTTGGTCAAACGCGTTATATATAATATAGATATTTTTTAATATTTTGGATTCGGATAATCAATTATCCAATTTTCTTTTTCAAATAGGATTCGAATCCGAATCCAAAATTTCGGATTATTTGATTTTTAGTATCCGAAAATCGGATAATCCGAAATTTTGGAGAAAACGGATTTTTGGGTATTTCGGATTCAAATTCAGATTCGGGTGTTTTTAAACACCCCTACGACTTGGTATGACCATCAATGTAGTTTTGAGTGTTGAGTAGGAAGATTCGACGATGGTTAATGAGTGGAGGCTTTGGTGACCCCTAAAGGGCTTGGTTTTTGTTAGAGAATGATTTGCTACACGCGTAGTCGTTCCAAAGAGGGGTCTTTGGTGGAGCAAGTGTGGGAAGTTTTGAGGCGGTGGTGGTTTGGTAGTTTAATATGGCTAAGGCTATAGGTGTTTTTGATTGTCTTCCTCTCACACCGACCGAGATCCAGTAGTTATTAGCTGGAGTTTGGTAGGTACGTAATACAACCGAGTGTGTTTCACCGGAGTATATGTCAAAGTCATTTACCCGAAATGGTTCAATGTGGTTTCCATCGGCTTCTACCATCAACATCTTGTGGTTCTATATAAAAACAAGGAAAGTATTACCATCTAGATTTTTTAAGAAATAGTTCAACGGTAATAAAAACATAGTTAAGGTACTCAATGTATCGGTTTAAGCCCAAAAGTTCTCATTTATCGGTATGTTATGTTTAACCAACAATGACTATGTTCTAACCAAATATGACTATTTTAATCACCATGATTGATTATGTCTATTTAAGATTTGCTATGTTACTTTCATTTAGTGTTGAATGTAGCAATTTTTTTAAGGGAAAATCACCAATCTAGCCTTTGACTAATGGGAATTACCAAACTAGCTAATCTTCCATTTCTTTGAAGAGTGTTCACAGGTTCTGAGGCATCTTAGGTGTCTCCAAGAGGCTTTGTCGTTTGACCAACCGTTGAGCCTCTTGGAGACGTCTGAGATGCCTCAGTATTTGTGAACCCTCTCTCCCAAGAGATGGGATTATTTTTTGATGTTTTCAGGGCATTAATTTAGCTAAGGATGATGGGTCATATTTTCAACTGAGACTTTATTTTAGTCCAGTTGTAGAGTTGTTTTCTTATTTGTTCACATGGACTGATTATTTGACTGCTGGAGCCCTTGGTTTGATTCATGTTTTTATTTATATGGTAAACTTTCTTATGTTTTTTTGTTGTGATGAGTATATATTTTATTTGTTTTTTAACGTATTTTTTTTTAAGTTTGCTAAAACTGAAAAACAGATATGTGTTGATGGGAAAAGTAGTATGCATGTTCATGCAATAAAAGCAAGCATGAGGCAGTTTTATGGTGAACATTTCTGAAAAAATGGTGGTGTTATTTGTTAATGTGTTTTAATGTGTGAGTTTATGTGATATAGGTGTTGTGTTTCCCTCAATAATACAACTTCAAGTGGGATTAATGATTTGGAGGAGAGGAAACAGAAAAGGATATTGTTAGCGTGGTACTCGTGAAAGGACGAGAAATAAGAATTATCGGTTGCTGATATGGAAAGAGAAACCGAATGCGGGATTTGCATGGAGATTAATGGAAAAGTGGTGTTGCCCAATTGCAACCATTCGTTATGTTTGAAGTGCTATCGCGACTGGTAAGATATATTTTTCTAAGTGCCGATAAAATATTATCTCAGTTTTGACCCGTTACCCAACCAGATTGATGAGTAGAGGGTAATGTTGGTCAAATCTTGATCAATTCAGCCAAATTATATTATGGTTTTACCCTACTATAGTCTACCACTAATATGTTTATATCAAAACTGAGTTGAGGGAAACGTTGGACAAGAAAATATGGAAGAACTTCAACTTTGAATTCATGAATCACTAGTGTTATATAAGATAAACATTTGACTTCTTTCCTTTTAACTGTTTGACACATTATTCAACCAGCCTGACAAGTTTGGATAATGTTGGTCGAATCTTCACAACTTCAGGCAAGTGTTGTAAATCTAAATCTTGGCCAGTTATAACAAAACCCGAGAAAAACTAGACTATTAATTTGAATTCATGAATCCCTAAGTGTTATAAAGCTAAAAGTTACTTTTCTTTGTTTACCAAGCATGCGAGATCGCGATCATGCCCTTTTTGCAGAAAAAGCTTGAAACGAGTGAAGTTAACTGATCTTTGGATTTATATAGAAGAAAGTGACATAATTGATCTAGCAATAATCTTGAAAGAAAACACAAAGAGGTTGTTCATGTACATAGAGAAAGTGCCTCTTGTTTCAAATTCTTGAAGATTAATAGAATAGGTGCACATTTTTGCAAATTTAGAGCTGTAAATCCTGCTGGCTTTAGCCCGAAACTAGAAAACCAAACTTAGTTACAACTTACAAGGTTGGTACAGATATGGGGTATGTATTGTTTACAATTAGGTAGGTAATCATTACTTAATTCGATGTCCTTTATACATGGCTTTTAGAATAGATGTAGTGATATTCTGTTGTAATTATTAGTGGCTAATAAATGAACTAAATCCATAGGGGACCAATATAATTGAAATGGTAGCGTATTAGGCGGTTATGGGATATGATTATAGTCGAAATGGTAGTTTTTCTTTGCAGCCGTTTTTGGTTGACTTTTTCTTACGCAAAGCATATATTGAAGATTTTATTACGTCATATTAGATATTTCAACCCCGGGATGCTCCCGGGGTATAAAATAGTATTAGTAGAAAATAAAAACTAAAAGCATACCCTTTAGTTGCAAAATAGTTTTCTTATCACGTTTCTCTTCCAAGTAAGGATTATGGATCCAAATAATGACACATTTTTGAATGACCTCAACTAGAAGCTGAGTACGTACACCATTAAGGTTAAGATACTCATACTTTGGAGATGACCAAATCGAAAGATACTAGGAGAAACTCTTTGTCTTGATACGGTTGTGGTTGTGATGGATGAACATGTTTTATTTTATTAATGTACTTGAGAGATCCAATATTCACACATGGGCAACTTTATGTAGCGTTGTCAAAAGTTAAGAGCAGGAAAGAGGTTAAGTTACTCATACTAGATAAAGATGGGAATCTCACAAATAAAACAAAAAATGTAGTGTATAAGGAAATATTTAACGATTTTTGAATTCTACGTGTATTTCTTACTTTTAGAAAATTTGTCCATGGTTAGATTTATTATTTGATTTGCATATTATGGATGACATGTATTTATATATTTTTGGACTAATGGTTATTGTTTTTATACTGAACTAGAAAATGCCACGCGTAGTAACATACGAAGTTTATTTCGACGACGCCTATGATATTTATGATGATTACCACAAGGCCAATTACGATTACAAATACAACAATGACATAGATGATCATGACACTGGTAATTGAAGGTTGAATTGTATTTGAGAGAATTGGGATTTACACATGGCCATCTTTATATGGTATTGTCAAGAGTTAAGACAGGGTAGGGGTTAGGTTACTTGATAGCGATGGAAAGGTCATAAATAAAACAAAAAATGTAGTGTATAAAGAAATATTTAGGGATATTTGAATTATATGTGTGTTTCTTACCTTTTAACGATTTATCAGAATATTTTCACTATATTTTATGTTTTACTAAATTTTACCCCTCAAAATACTAAAATTTATTGAACTGCGTGTCCACGTGGTCATTAATCTAGTGTATATAAAAATAAAATATGTTATAAGTAAAATAATCGGAGCTAAATTGAGCCTAGCTAACTTGCTAGCCAAACTGAGCTGATTCGGCTCAGTTTCAAACAAGACATATTGAGTAGCTTTTTTCGAGCTAAATTTGAGCGAGCCGCAAGTTTTTTGATAACAACAATTATTCTAAATACACTATACTATATTTTCTATTTACGCCATACTCTATAATATTAATTATCTTTAGATATAACAAACCAATAAGGGTGGCTGAAGTGTGTACCAGACGGGTACCCTACCCTGCCACACGTTAGTCATGTCAACCATCCGACCACTGGCGCCATGGAACCCGGTGTGGTACAAGTACTTGTCGCTACCTGTCTGCAACACACACACACACACATCTCTCTCTCTCTCTCTTTCGGCTTCCTGCACCTGTCGCCACCACCCGCCCACCCCTACCCGAGGAGGTCGGGCCAGTGTAGCCGATCGGCTACCTGTTACTCGATTGGCTACCCGAGTACTAACTAGGGGCGGATGGACTAAGTGTTGAGGTGATATTATGCACCCAATCAAATTTTTTAATTTGTATGTAAGTATTTTATAAGATATATCCAAATTTTTGTAGTGACCCATCTAGATTTTTTAAGGTTGCCATAATCATATTTAGCCAAAGTTTTCTACCAAGAGTCTACCAAAAATAAAAGAAATGGAGTGGAAGTTTTGAACTACATTAGAGATACGAAAATGCAGCGACAATCACGATCCAGCATCACCTACTAGAACCAAGGGTTATTTCACCTATATCCCATCCATCAAGATTTAAGTTGTTCATCTTCATCACTCGACTTTTGTTCATGTACAGCTATACTCACGGTTGTTCATAAATCGACAATCAGTAGCTTGATCAGCTTACATGCCAATTATAGTATGTATTTTGTTTTATTATATTTAATGAAGTTTGTTGCTTACATTTATTTATGTAGTGTTTTTAATGTAAGTCTTTTTGACTCGAACCATTTTGACTTGACCCATTCTACACTTACTTATTCAGGGATGAAGCATAGTGGAGGCCCGCGGGTGCCCTGACCCCGCCGTTTATTGGCCCATTGGTGGAATTTTACGATTTTCATAGGTAATTGTTATATGAATTGAGTCCGACCCTACCAATTTGATCTTCAGTCCCCTACCGATCAGAAAAAAATGAGTCCGGCCCCCGCCGATTCGATCTCCAAGCTTCACCCACTCACTAAGATTTCTGAATCCGCCACTGACTACAACCTCCACCTAAGAGTTCACCCAAACCACAACAAAAAATGTTTCTCTCAACGGGATAATAAGAGGTGCTATAGAATTATCAAATGTGTCATGGAATACATCTAAGAGGTGTCATGAAATTCACCCGTGACACAACAAATGGGTGTACCAAACACAAGACATATGGACGCTCAGATGCCAGGATCAAAACAGGCGAACGGTAAGGATTCAAACACTATTCATTCAGTTGCTCCATTAACATATAGGAAAATAGAAAAATAACTCAACTATGGGTTTTCCGACCGCAACTAACACAAATTTAATTCGATGTTTTTTTGTGATTTTTTATGTATTTTGGATTTATTTTTTAGCTATATGGACAGCTAGTTATGTTAAGTAGTGTGTTCATAGCATTATATTTTTATGATATATTCTTTTACAATTTGTTTAAAACCACAAGCCTAAATCGTGAAACCAAACCATTACTATCCATTTGGTTTGGTTCGGTTTAAAAGTTCTACAATCCAGTATTAGTTTATAAAATAAAAAACTTTACTATCAGTTTAGTTCACGGTTTGATCTATAAACCTAAAAAATCAGACTGTAAACGCCCTACCCTGAACCGGGTTTTCTTAAAACCCGAAATATGCACCTAATATAAGCCTGTCACTTGATTTACTTTTGGGCCGAATTGACTTCACATGTTTTATTTTTAACCGCAAGCTGACCTATTCCTTATAGCCTACGGCTTCACTTCTCTGCGTAACTGTTTCTTCCCCTGCTCTGCGTAATAATTTCTTGGAACAGCCTCTGCGTAATTATTGATCATCGTTTTTTGCTCATATTTTATAATTTTTTATTTGTTTCAGCTTTATATTATTAGTTTATTACCCTAATTATATATATAATACTTGTTTTTATTCCTAATTCTAATACTTATGTTATGTTATTATGTGTGTTGATTATTAATGTGTTTTGAAGTTTTGTGTATTAAATGTGGTTTATAAGGAATATGTGCGTTTCGCGTGTGTGATGCGTGCGCCTTACCTTTCGATTACGGGACCTGTCGAAAATTGCGATTTCTACTGTTGAAACCTGCCTCGTTTGTGGAATTTTCACTGCATATATGTGAAATTTATCTCTTTTGAAGTTGAAAATTGACCTATTTAAGGATATTAATGTCTTATGTAGTGCTAAGCAGTTACTGCGGTCTAAAATCAAATATCGGTCAAAGGCCGATATTTAAGATATAGGTTTTCGCAGTTGGATATCGGTAATTTTAAGATCATGCAGAATTTATATATGTGTATATATAATGTAAAATATACATAATATTAATAGTAATACCAAAAGTCAAAACTCAAAAGTGCCGATATTTGAAACATCATTTAATCGTAAGCCATGAAATCTTCCTCCAAGTCCACGTCAACCAAGGCATCCAAAATATCGGCCAATATCTGTCAATATCACCGAATATATCAGAACCGATATTCCAGACCGATATCTTGTAGAAGGCCGATAACCAATATCCCACTGATATCCTACCGATATTAACTGTTTGGATGTATTGTACAAGCTTCTGTATATGCTGCGCTAGTTTCTTTAATTGTTGTTGTGGAAAATGCAAATGTTTCTTCTAAAGACACTTTCTCATGTTTCATTGAAAATTACATGGATAATTTTAGTTTATATTGATTGTTTGTATCTGGATGTAAATAAACTATAGTGTTTGATCTTCCTTTTATCCTTGGTTTAAAAAAGCGCACCTAAGGCGTGAGGCACTAGGAAAAGCGTTTTTTTTGGCCTGTGGCGCTCAACTACATGAAGTGCTGTGAGGCACCACCACAGTCAAAATTAGGTTTTTTTGGGCCAAAAGTCAAAATTAGGGTTCTTTTAGGCCAAAAGTCAAAATCAAGGTTTTTTTAAAATATTTTTAAGTGTGTTTCGGCTTCAATGTATGTTAAATGAAGTGTTTAAGTGTGTTTTATAATTATGTTATTATGTTTAGGATTGATTAACAAGTAGAATATGTATTATCGCCTTGTATAAACATTTTTTACTCTTTTTTACCTTGGGCGCCTTACATACGTGAAGCTCTCGCCTCGCACTTTAAGCCCCGCGCCTCGGATTTTGGAACCAAAACGCCTCGGAGCGCCTCACGCGTTTTTAAACCAAGTTTTTATCATATTCAAGTAGATATCCTTCTGTTTTCTTTCATTGGTTTACTTTGAGTTTAGTGTTAACTTATTTTGATCTCTTTTTTATAGTTTACTAGATTGACGTCACAATTCGCACATTGGACATCCAAGTTAGCTTTGTGTGAACTCTTTAAAAATGGAGGATTTAGAGTTTGCATTTGAGCCTCCGAGCGATGAAGAAATAGACTATGAAGACGTTAACAGTGGCGGAGAAGATGAAGTTGAAAATAGTGATTTAGAAGATAAAGTAAAAAGTAATAAGAGGACACAGTCTCCATGGGATTTCTCTTCTTACACCGACTCAGTTGCAGAGGAACACGCTCGCAGAAGTACTACTTCTGTTGATGATAAAATCTCAAAGCTCTTCCAACTACGTAGTCATGCTGAAATAATACCAGAATTTGATAAGGATGATGATGAAGATGGTTCTTCTGATTCTGAGCCAGACTGCCAGGTAAGCAGTGTGGATATTATTTGCATAAAGATTTATACCATTGGCTAGAAATAGATGACTTAATTTTGTATTTTTGAGAATTATGCTGCTAACGTGGTTAACCTCATGGCACGACAGTGCTTAGGGTACAATTTCTATGAGATATGTATTTTCTTATACTATTTACGAGTACTAGTTGAGCATAGCTGCATAAGATCAACAATGAAACCCAAAGTTTAAAAGAACGGAAACGAGCCTCGAGGCGTAAGCCCGAGGCGCAGTCAAAAAATAAATATAAAAATTATGTATCTTATAAAAAATAAAATACATGACCTAGAAAAGTTGAAAACATAAAAACACACATCAAAATAAAATAATTGACCCCAAAAGTCTAAAACACCAAAAAAAAAACTGCATCAAAAACACCCTAAACCACTTGAGGCGTACCCGAGGCGCACATTTTTAGCGCCTCAGCCTTTTGAGGCGTATATACAATCTGAACCCCATGAGGCGCGCCTCAGACTCGTTTTCTTAGCGTTTCACCTTGAGGCATGCCTCATTCGTTTTTTTAAACCATGATGATACCTATAAGGCATATTGATCTACAGTATTAATTGTGTTTTTGTAAAATTATTTAATAAATCTTGTTCTTAAACAAGATAACTTCCAATGCTTATCAAATCCACCAAATTATGTAGAGGTTTTGGGTCTGCAGTGGTGACGTTGTTAGAGTTTTGTATCTATTAAATTGTTGGTTTCGGTGAATGAGACTCACAATTTTCTTAATATGTCATCAAATTGACTTGTTTTAGGAGGATTATAAACCTGAAGAAGACAATGAGGTTCCTACGACAGCAGGCGGTGGAGATAATAGGTCGTTCTTTGCAAAGGCAGATGGTGTTTCCTTTCATGCAAATTCCTTCGCTGATCTCCACCTTTCTAGGCCATTGCTTCGAGCATGTGAAGCCTTGGGATACACCAAACCAACACCTATTCAGGTTATGATAATTTACTGCCACCTTAGTTGACGCTTAATTATCTGATGTTTTTCATATGCACAAATATGTTAAATGTTTATGGTTTAAATTTTTAGGCGGCATGTATACCCTTGGCGCTTACTGGACGTGACATATGTGGTAGTGCAATCACAGGCTCTGGAAAGGTATGTTACACATCTGTCATTAATTTAGAGGTGCTAATTTTGACCCGTTTACTTATAAATGGGTTGGTTTGGGTTTCTTTTATTTTTTAACATGTCAAATCAGAAAGTTTAGCTATTTAAAAAATGTCTCATATGGGTTTGAAAGTTTCCCAGCTTGTTTTCTAATGCAAATGTTTATACATTGTTGCTGTAGTTGTATAGTATTTTTAATATTTATTGCACGTGTTACTTAAAAAGACATCATGTTTTTGGGATAAAAAGTGTTTTGGGTCAACCTTACTATGCCGTTACTTGTTCTGACACGAAATGTTGTGACCCGCTTATACAACCTCTCCCGCCCATATATAGTCTTTATTCTCTAACATTAGTCACATTACCGTATGTCTAATGTGAAAAAAGTAAAATTCTTGTCTTTTCTGCATAAATTAAGTTTTACTCACTTCAGTTTGTCAAGTGGATGATCGACTAACTATTAGAATATCTATACAAGTATAACCTAATGAATTACTGTTATATTTATGAAGATATTTCTTCGATTGAAGATGAGTAATATTTTGGTTTAAATTTTGCAGACAGCTGCCTTTGCTTTGCCAACATTAGAGAGATTGCTGTTTCGTCCCACACATAGACCTGCAATAAGGGTCCTCATTCTTACCCCTACAAGAGAGTTGGCAGTTCAGTAAGTTTTAAAAATCTTTAACATGTTAATTGCTTATTAATCATGTATGTTATTCTAAGTTTCAATTTTCATTAAGCCGCCCGGTTCATTTTTTGTAATCTTATCATTTGAGATTCTAGGTAAGAAACTGTACAACGAAAGGTTTCTTGCACATATATAGTAATAGTAGCCTTTGAGTTAAGTACATTGGACCTAAAGAATGTTTAGCACCTCATGGTGCTTGCTCAGACTGTTGAAACTTTGATGCCACTTCAATCTCGTTGGTATTCTTCTAAGTTTATATATAACGTTGGAGCGGAGGGTATGTTTTGGGTTTATGCTTATATAAGAAAATCTCATGTGTTTGATAACTAATTAATTATAAGACTTTGTTGATGTCGTAAACAGAATTTTTGTATAATTGTGTTTTGATTGACTAAACAGGATTCATAGCATGATCAGAAAACTTGCACAGTTTGTTACAGACATCAGATGTTGCCTTGTTCTTGGAGGGCTATCAATGAAGGTTTGTTCACCATCTCGTACTCTTCATATCGTTTCAGTTACCCTCATCATTTCCATGGTCACATAAAGTTGGTTTTGCTTGAAAACACTTTCATCTATTGGATGTTGTTCTTGAATTATTTCATTCAGTATTTGAAATAAAGTTCAGAAATGTTACTACACTTCATTTTGACCATATACTGCAAACATCTTTGTTAACGTGTATAGCGGTTATGATGTAAATGAACTAGTGCTATAGGGACACAAACATATTTATCATTTATGTGCTTTTCTTGTATTTGAAAGCCAAACTCAATAGCGTATATGACAGAAGATGTTATTGAAATTAGAAAAGAAATCGAACATGTAATTGAAAACCAAACCATCCAAAATTAAATTCTCAACTTTAACGATTGTATATTCTAAAAATAAGGACAAAATAATTGGATAAGAACATGTAAGCTGATACCTGAAACAGTATAATTGATTTGGTTAGAATATTAAAAGAATTATTCTTAATATCTTAACTTTCGAAACTTTTTCTATAAGGAATGTAAATTACTTGTCAGGATCAAGAAGCAGCATTGAGGTCCATGCCAGATATAGTGGTGGCCACCCCTGGACGTATAATAGATCATATACGCAATTCTATGTCTGTAGATTTGGACGATCTTGCAGTTCTAATCCTTGATGAAGCAGACCGTCTTCTTGAACTTGGGTTTGAGGCTGAGATTCGTGAACTGGTAATCCTAAGCTTTAAAGAGTTTTATTTTATTTTATTATAATTTATGATCATTAACTTCTGGAGTCCCTGAATACCTTTGCAAGTGCCATCTAAAATTAAATTTAAGTTTCTTGTAACATCCCGGCTTTCTTTTTGTAACCTGTACTTGCTAGATAGAATTACAATTTTTTTTTTAAATTTATTTATTAATCTTTGTAATCATTGCAGGTGAGACTTTCCCCCAAACGAAGACAGACTATGCTGTTTTCAGCTACCATGACTGAGCAAGTTGATGAGCTTATTAAATTATTACTGAATAAACCCTTGCGCCTCTCTGCAGACCCAACCACAAAGCGTCCATCAACTTTAACAGAGGAGTATGTGTAGTAATTTTGTTTTAATTAGGACTTTGAGCTATTATCTTTCTGTAAGGAATATTATAGAAAAATGTAAAATTTTTAACTTTAATCTACAGGGTTGTTAGAATACGGGGGGTGCGGGAAGGAAATCAAGAGGCTGTTCTTCTTGCATTGTGTTCTAAGACATTTACATCCAAAGTGATCATATTCAGGTAACTCTAAACATGAATCGGTTATAGGTGACATTTTTGGCCAATTTACGTACATATAGATTGATTTATGTACCAAAAAAATATAGCTGGAGAGGAAATAGATCAAACAAGTCAAAAGTTGCCCAAAGTGTATTTCCCTTTAAATTGGTTTCATGCAGTAATACGTATAATTATCAGGACCTGTTCGTTGGTTATTTTTCTTTGCATCGAATATCGAAGCTAAGAATTTGAAGTTCTTATAGAATTATATTTTTTGACACATGCACAACTTTTTATGCTATATATTCGAGGTCATTTTACATTTCTGTTTTTGATTTGCATTTACCGTTCTAATGATAGTGGAACAAAACAAGCAGCACATAGGTTGAAGATTTTATTTGGTTTAGCTGGCTTTAAAGCTGCTGAGCTTCATGGGAATCTCACACAGGCACAACGTTTAGATGTGAGTTTTGAGTCATTAAGCCTTGCTCTATAAAAAGAAGAAAGAAAAGAAAGATAGAACAAGAGATTGATGTAGTTGTTGCATGGTTGTGACATTATACCCTTGCTGTCTGTATAGGCCTTGGAACTTTTCAGAAGGCAGGAAGTTGATTTTCTGGTAGCTACTAATGTTGCTGCTCGTGTAAGTGGCCAATTTTTTAATCATGATTTTTTTTGTTATGTGTCACATAAATGAGTCTAAATCATGGAAAGATTGCTAGAAAATGCTAACGTTGAGTATTAACCTTTTAAATGGTTGTTTTACAGGGGCTTGATATTATTGGAGTCCAAACGGTCATCAACTATGAGTGCCCACGTGACCTTACTAGGCAAGTTCTCTTTATTGCTGCTATTTAGTGTTTACCACTTAACATTTATGATTTTATGGTTTAAGCCTAAAGAAGTTCTTAACATTTATGCTGCTTTTGATGTCTTTATATTTATCTAATGTTATATGTGGATCAATATTCTTCTTTCTAGTTATGTTCATCGAGTGGGTCGGACTGCTAGAGCTGGTAGAGAAGGCTATGCTGTTACCTTTGTCACCGATAATGACCGATCTCTCGTAAAAGCTATTGTGAGTACTATTCTCTTCTTAACATCAAATTTATTTATTTATTATTTGTCATTTTTATTTTCTGTCTCATCATAAATCTATGTGAGTTTTATTTATTCAGGTAAAAAGAGCTGGTTCAAAGTTCAAGAGTCGTAGAGTTGCGGAGCCATCGATAACTAAATGGAGCCAAGTAATTGAGCAAATGGAGGATCAAGTAGCATCAATTCTTAGAGAAGAGAGGTTCATATCATCTTTAACTAGTAATCATCATTGTTTTATTTAATGTATGGCATTAACTTTAAGATTTGTAATGTGCAACTGATCTAGGGAAGAAATGGCCCTAAGGAAAGCTGAAATGGAGGCAGACAAGGTATTTACAGTTTTTAATATTTTTTAGATAAGTGTCTTGAATATGGTCAGACAGTCTACTTTCCAAAAATTGTATATTTTCTTTGAGTAAGGTGATCTTTAGAAGGAAATGCATCAAAAAGGTATTTTATTTTTGGATGATTTTAAACCCATTTCACTCGTTAAGTTTTTAACTTAAGTCATAACCCGTGACTCACCGTGAGAGAAAAAAGCATCACTGGAATCAACCCATGCACATGTGAACGGGTCAAGATTGGTCTTCTACTTACTAAATTGGAAAATGTGTATTCAGCTCTTATCTAGTATCAACCAAGGAGTATCTGTTGTATTTCTATAAATGTTGTCTTTGCAGGCAGAGAATATGATTGCACACAGAGACGAAATATTTTCTCGTCCCAAGAGGACTTGGTTTGTTACAGAGAAGGAGAAGAAGCATGTTGCTAATGCTGGAAAGGTGATATTTCCATTTATACCTTTCTATATAAATGAACCGTCTTTGAAATATCTAAAAGTTTTAGATATTTCAAAGACGGTTCATTTATAAGGATGTTGCATTATTTGTCAAATTAAGGCTAGACTTATCAAGGCTGTTTTATTTTGTAATCTCCATACATTGTGATAATATGATAGCTTCTTGTTTGCCTGGAATAATCTTTCTTCTCTTTGCTTTTTTGCTTTCAACTCATGCTTTTATAAACGCTAGTGTCTTGATAGCTCCAACTATAAACTTTATTCTACTCTATTGTCTCCTAATTTATCGGTGGCTTGGCTATTTACTCTTTTGTCCTCAGGAGACTGACAAAGGTTCTAAAAAGAAGGTGACGAGTGCTGAAGAAGCTGAAGAGCGTAGGAAGAAAGAAAAGAAAAGGAGAGAGCATGAGGTGCTTATGCTTCTCCCTTTGATTGGATAATATGAAAAACAGAACAATATAAAAGATATACAGAAACTGATCCAAACAATCAGAAAAAAATGTACTAATAATTCTTGACTACTTTTGGTGGCAGAAAAATCTTCCTAGAAAGAAAAGAAGGAAACTTGAAGCATCTAGAGAGATGCTGGAAGATGAAGCAGAAAATGAGGTATGCCACGTTTTTAGCCTTTTTCTGGTTGTTTTTATTTATTTTTGTTTTTTGCTTTTTTATAATTGATGAAACACATCGCTCCTTGTGATCATTTGGTTAATCAAACTTAGGATGTCTAGTTCGAAATTGGTTTTGTTTGCTATTATATATTGGAGATTGACTTGAGGTGCCAAAACAGGGGAAAAGGGTTCGGGTCAAAACATGTAATTTGTAAGTGCGAGCCAAATGGGTGGGCTCGTTAAGTTGACCCACCAATAAATTGTCCACTTTTTGGATTTTTTATATGATTAGGAAAAATATATTGTTTAAAACAGATTAGGAGGTGGCAATACACTTGTTTGCTTTATAGACACGTTTTCTCAAACCTATTTGACACTTATGCATAAAACATAACTCTTAATTTTATTTTATGAACGGGCCTAAATAGCCACCTGTAGTTATGATAAAAAATACCGCTCTTATGAGTGTTTAGTAGATTTAGTAGTTATTGAGTTATATCGTCTCTCCAAAGTAGATTTCTAACAAACCGAATGTCAACCACTCTCATCTTTTGTTTAAGTTGAAGTTAGAAGAAATGGTCTGAAAATGACACTTACCGTGTGCCATGATTTAGTTTTAGGCTTTAGATATAGGTATAAAAATAATTAGGTTTTAAAATAGCCGATCCGAGCTCACCAAAGCTACTTTGGAGAGGGTGTGATAGCAAAAGAGCCGATCCGATCCGAGCTCACCAAAGCTAGAGCCTAACTCGATTCGAGCTTTAGCAAGCTGATCTTGAGTAGCTCAGTTGTGACTTGGCTTGTTTACATCCGTAATACGCTGTCCAGTGTTCTGTTTATATTGTCTAGGTGACTATTGTTTCTATCTTTAAAGAATCTACTAATACCGTCATGTCTATCTCAGGGCAACAATAGAATCAAGAAAGACAAGCCTGGGATTTCTCTAGTTGATTTGGCTTATAGGCGTGCGAAAGCAGCGAAGGGTGTTAAAAAAGCAGTTGATGCGGGCAAGGCTGTGTGGACCAATAAGAAAGGAGCAAAGAAGTCTTCTTCTTATTCAATTAAATCAAGACCGGAAGAAATGAAGGAACTTTTTCAGATTGATATGAGTGAAAAGAAGCGAAAAAGAATATCGTGTGGCAAGAAATCTTCATCGTTTAAGAGCAAGTTAAGGTAATTACATTACTGCAAAAGGAGAAATGGGAACCAGTTTTTAGCCCTCGGATCCTATTTTAATGGATTCCACTCTGTGAATCGTTGATCGCGACTCTCTCTTTTTGGTCCTTTCCACGGTCTAAGGCTATAAAGTGGTTCCTTTGGTATCTAGTTGTTTAGTGGTTTCCGTTTGAACTCACTCCGTTACAAAAGTATGCCCAAAATCACAAGTTATTTTTAGGGGTGTTCATAAACCACTGAAACCGACCGAATTGCCCAAACAGAAACATGTTGGCAGGTTTGTGATCAAAACAGTTCAGCTTTGGTGGTTCACCAGTTTTAAAAGCTCAGTTTGGAACTTGGACCCGGACGTTCAACCTTTGTTTGGAATATGTAATTATGTATATGTATTATAATCACGAACCATTATTTTTAATCATTTTAAGATTTTAATACAAAGTAATGTATTTGAAAGAAAAACAAGCGCCTCAAACTGACAAAAGTGAGCCATTACCGGCCTGACCCACCCAACCCGTCTGGTTTGGTAGGTAGTAAACT
This sequence comes from Ambrosia x helenae, assembly GCA_030844895.1. NCBI lineage: Eukaryota > Viridiplantae > Streptophyta > Magnoliopsida > Asterales > Asteraceae > Ambrosia > Ambrosia x helenae. The sequence goes on along the minus strand of JAUTDX010005589.1, from coordinate 1,981 downwards.
TTGTCTAAACCAGGCTTTTAAATAATATTATGCAAATTTTTATGTTTTACGATATTTCAAAAACTTGATAATAGTTTGGTTCTTTTGTCTTTTGAGTTCATCGCTTAAATGATGTGTTACAGGTACAAGCGGAGGTAGTAGTGTTAATCAAGATGAGAAGAAACTCATTCGGGTCGTTGAAGTAGTTTATAATATCAAATGGTTGCGGTTTTGATTGATAGCTGCTGCAACAATGTACCTGTTTTCTACCCACAGTTTTGATTTAAAAGTTGATTTAATGTTTATGTTTTGCTAATGAGAATTGTAGAGATTTATATATTGATTTGAGTTTAGTAAGCAGAACTATGATGATAATTGAGGTCATTACTAGGAGTGTGTAACAAAAAATATTAGTTTGAATACTGAATTAAGAAAACTATGGCTTTAGGAAACGACAGGCAAACTATCTAATAATGGTTTAGAGGTTTTGAACAATGTTTTTAAGATTTTCAATATCAAATTTTAAAAAATATGAGAGGGTTTATTAATATTATACATACAAATAACTGCAAATTTCAAAATATATAATAGAGGTTAAACGGTCGGTTCTGTTTAGGGATGAGTTCAGGACGGTATCGGTACCAACCGATACTGATACCGAAAATACCGATCCCGAAAACTCCAAAAAACTCAATACCGATACCGAAAACTACGGTATGGTATCGGTATTTTACCTTCAAATACCGATACCATCCGATCCTGTACCGATACCGATAATACCGAAACCGAAAACCTCTAAATGTGTATCGGTATTCCGCTCTATATGCTCATCCCTAGTTTTGTTTATATATCAGGTTTCACAATCTAAACCAATGGCAAACTATTTACTTGAATTTTTGAACTACCAATGGCTTTGGAAAGGGGCTGATGGTGTGTATTTCAGAAACTAAGGTACTCCCATGGCTTAGATGGATTCCACAAAAATTAATTGTTTTCTTTGGAGGGCTGTTTTAAATAGGATCCCTGTCTTCCGACTTCATCATGTGAATTATGCAACAATGCAACAGAAACTGTAGATCACCTTTTGATTTCCTGCGAGTATGCAATTTATGTTTGGACACAGATTTTTAGTTGGACAAAATTCCTATGCACGGTTTCTTATAACTGTGGTAGAGATATTGGAAGTCTTACAACAATACAGAACTATTAAGGAGAACAGAAAGGCCATTCATGCTATATTTGCCACAACGTTTTGGATGCTTTGGAAGACGAGAAATGAGTTGATTTTTAACGGAAGGCGAACATCTTTTTCAAAAATTATTGGTGATATTAAGTCATGTTCCTTCTTTTGGATTTGATCGCGGGCAGCGGTTACAGGATTTAGATTGGGAAGGTGGCGGTGTTTTAGTTTTACTAATTTTTCATTGTAATGTTTGGGTTGGCCACCTGTTTTTATACAGGGTTTAGGGATGCCCATTTGTTTGGTTGTTTTTCTGTACTGTTTCGTCTTTGGCTTGAGCTCCTTTCTTGAGCTTTTTTATTCTATATTCGCCATTAAAAAAAACTGATTTGTTTGCTTCAGTTTAGCAATTCGGTTGGTTTTAACTTTTAAGTGCTTATGAACACCTCTATTTCAGTGTTTCGATTAAATAAATTTTGATACTTAAACGATGTTTTATAAATTACTTTAGTTTATTGAAGATCTGTGTTGTAGAATTTATGAACTTTAATAAACTTCTGGTTTTGCTTGTCTCCCTTTCTCCTTTACAATTTACATAGGTTCCAAGTCACTCAAAAAGATATTTCCTTGTCGGTCATATGGGCGGCAAGATTTTGCTTTCATGTGTTTCATATGACCATTTTTCACACCTATCATACAGGTGATTATTTTTCGTACCTATCATATGACCCGTATAACCATATAGCCCGTAGGAGATGCCATGGTCGTCCGGATTAGAGATGGACAAAAAAAACCAGCATGGAATTCCAAACAAGATTCGTA
>JAUTDX010005588.1:0-35600 GCA_030844895.1 Ambrosia x helenae | reverse complement strand
GTAATCGCGCAATAAGCATAACTCTAACAACATCATCTTTAACAAATCATATTGAATGTACAATCATGTAATGATTTTTATTGAATGTATAATCATGTAGTGATTTGTTCTGAATGATAATCACGTAATCATGTATCTTATAAAAAAATTTAAAATAAGGAAAACTAGCAAACGGTCTATTCTCAAATTAAAGAATATGAAATGTTCGTTATTAATATGATGTAATTTTTTTCAAAAAACATTGACGTATGAAAAAAAGTCATGGATGTTTTAAAATTGTTGAGGAAGTGAGTTTATATTAATTATTGAAGTAATTGACAAAAATACATTTTTTGTTATTGTTTTCCCTCTTGTAATTTCTTTTGTTTACAATATTGTCACCACATGATTATTGGTCATTGATCTATAAATCTGATAGCCCAAAATGTCACGTACCTTAGCACGTTAAAGTTATCTTGTATGTTAATTACCACCTTTAAAACATAAAACATAGGATGAATAAAGTAGAATTTGTTTGCCGTTGAACTTTGAGTTTACTTTTCCTAACAGATTTAGGTAACTTCTTTTAAATAACATAAACTCGTATTTTCTTTTTTATTTTAATACTAAACTAGTGAATTTCTCTTGTATAGTGTGATAGGAGTTCAGTACATACACTAAACATAAAATATTATTTACAATGGTCTCATATCTAATTATATAAAAGTTGTTTGGGTGATAGTTTTGGTGATGTATCGTTCTGTCTAGTGTCTTGCTAGGCTATCGATTGTATTTAACATTGGTGTGAAATGAATGAAGTTTGTTTGCCGATCTAAAAAAATTATATAAAAGTTGTGTAAGCACAAACTAAATTACAAGTTATAAATCACGTTATATATAGAAACAAAAAAAAAAAACCCAAAAAAAGCAACAAAAATAACTAAAAAAGAAAATACTGTTATAAAAACGTATATCAAATGCAGACATTATACCTCCACGTAACATTTGGTTTCAAGAGAATTAAACATCATATTCATTGTTGTTTCGGTTTAAACTTGTTCTTTTATGTAATGCAGGTAGATGAAAGAATGAAAGGATTTTCTCCTAAGTTTTCTACTACTGTTTCATCTCATGTTTATTCTACGTTATCAGCACGAGAGTGTTCTGTCTCATAAATTTTGTTCCTAAAACCGAAAATTGTATCATACATATTAGCCTTTTTTTATTGAACTATTCACATTCACCAAGATTTGACTTTAACCGATTATCAACCATCTTTATCAAATGTTGAATCTCAGTTCTCCGCTCCATTGATTATCGCCGAAATTGTTACAAAATATCGTTTAAATGAATGAAACAGACTAAACTTTTATTCACTCACAAAAGATATACCAAAATAAAGATCAAGACTTACAAATATCTGAAACAACATATCTTATACAAGAAACCTGAAACTTACAAAGAAACTAGTCTCTCACAAAACACCCTCACAACTACGATCTACGAAAGAATACAGACTCTTAATAAACTAAGATACAAATGTATCTGACACACAACACACAACAAACAAGAACCCTACAATTGCCTCAGATCTAAAGAGAGATTAGAGAGAGAAACCATAGAATAAAAAAAAACTCAAAAATACACCTGTTAGGCCACTCGGCGGTCCGTGATGGTCGTGACCATCACGAACACCGCCCCATATGATTAATCACGGCCGCGATAGCTAATTCTCGTGACACACATCGCGGGCGCTGTAGCTGGCTAGCCGTTGGCAATGGTCAATTCCCATTAAAAAAAAAAATTACCTACCTATATATATACATATTTTTACCCAATTATACCCACACTCACAAATTTTTCTCCTATACACAAAAAAATCACAAACTCAACTCATCATCCTCATCATTCACATTCAAAATGGTTGCTTGGACGCAAGAGGAGGAAAATTGCGTTAATAATCGCGTACGACACCGTACACAGCAATGACGCATCAAATAGCAGCGGTCGGGGTCGTGTTCGTGGCCGGAGCAACGCTCCGAACTGGAAAAGAGTTTTAGCCGAGTTTGGTCAACTTGTCGAGGGAACACAACGTTTGTGTGATTCAATCTCTCACAAGCACGCGGACGTCCAATCGAAGTATCAAACTTTCGAATTTTTTTTAAGAAAGTGGTAAATAATAAACCCCATCGAAACAGAAGATGTGCAAGTGGGCTTTGCTCAAATCGACTATGCGGCTAAGGTCGGGGTTGATTTTTCACATTTTTCGGCGTGGCGAATGTTATGCCGAAATTTTATTAGGGTTTATAGTAATGTTTGTATTTTTTTAGTAGTTTTTATTTTATTTGTAGTAGTGTGTTATTTTTTTAGTAGTTTTTTATTTTATTTCTAGTAGTGTATTATTTTTTTAATTTAATGTAATGTTTTTTATTTTATTTAATGTAGTGTTTTTTATTTTATTTAATTTAATGTTTTTATTTTTTAAAATGTAATGTTTTTAGTTTATTTAAAAAAAAAAAGTTTAGTGATGAAATGTGAACACCACCACATGGGTTTAGTGATGGAATGTGATGGAATGAGGTGACATAATCTGGTTGGTGTGATAGTGTGATGAGTGTGATGGGGTAATGACCACCCATCCACCCTTACGCTTATAAGTCTTGCCAGTCTGCAAGATTATATCTCTTTTTAGCCCAGCTACATCATCTCATTAGTCCAACTCCACTTCTCTTGAATGCAGCCCATTGATTTTTAGACTCAATATTAACTGGTTTTATAAGACCTCTAGAAATTTTGTCCCTTAAGAAGAAAATATCTAACTCAAAGTGTTTTGTCATGTCATGTCATGCAATACATGATTTGAAGCCATTGAAATAGTAGTTGTATTATCATAGTAAAGGTATGTAAACTGTAACGCCCCAAAACTCCGTATCGCCTAATTACGCCATTAGCGTGATTAATAAAATAGTAAAACGAGGCTTTAACAAAAAGAATAAGGGTTATCCTCTAGTATGGAAACAACCTAATTGATGTTAATGTTATTATATTGAGCACATAACATTATAAAACTAACTTGATTAGTTAGTTTTATTAGTATATGAAGATAACATTTAGATGAACTAGAGGGACTAGATTGGACAGGGGCAAAACAATGGGTTATAGATGAGGAAATGAGATGTCAACATACACATTTTGTGTATGTCGATCATCAGACACAAACTCAAGACCAAACCCTTGCTTCTTCACCTCTAGTTCCAAATCAAGAGAAATTAGAAGCCAAGATGGTGCATGAAGCCAATTATGGGTCATCTAAGGTCTTATATACACCAAGGTACCTTTAGTTTGGTTGATTATGATGTTAAGTTTGTTCTTGATCATGGTGAAAATCATGGGTTTTGTTAAAAACATGGGATTATTGATTATTAGAGGTTCCTCTAGCCATAGGGAACCTCAAACATGCTTAATTGCTCAAAAATAGCAATACATATAATGATTGTTATAATATGTGAAGGATGATCATGTGTAAAATGTGGGTTTGTGGCCTTCTAGTAAAACCCATGTTAAAATAGTGATTTGATGATGAAATTGCATGATTGAATGATTATGTAATATGCTAAATGCTATAATGAATGTTGAGAATAGATATGATGATATGGAGGATTCTACACAATGTGTTAACTAAGAAAATTGGTGGTTAAAAGGCCATGCACACCAAGTGTTTGATGAAATGCCTAGTTAAGGCTTATGAATGAAATTGTATGAAGAAACATCATAAGCTAAGTTGTTATGTGTAAATGATGTGAATGAATGATGTTAGTATGAGAATTACACATGAGATGATTAATCTATGTGGCAATAAGTAATCACATAAAATGATGTTAACTAATGCCTATGTTAGTGCATATAAACACATAATGGGTAGTTTGATTTTTAAAAGTCAACTAACCCAAATGGAAGTTGTGAATGTGTTAACATTTATAAACTCGCGAGGTATGGTAGTCGTTTGATGAAATGGCTAACATGACCGATCTTGTGAGTATTGTGAAGGTTGATCTTGTCAAGCTAGGTGGGAGCCTGGATGGGAGGAAACCAACAAAGCAATAGATCATGGAATGCATAAATTGGGCCAAGGTAAGTGACTTATCTAAATAAGTCTCTTAGAAACTAAATGATGTTGTAAACTTTGAAAATCATGGAATTTATATTGTTTGTAAAGTATGTGGGTTTAATCACTAAAACGGATTATGGAATGTGGAATACTAGCTTGTAAAAGGGCTAGAATCGCCTAAATTATGAAAAATGGTTAAGTCCGTCTGGGACGCCTAACTAGATAATGCACACCCTTGTAAAAGGGACAAATGAGTTAAAAAAAATGTTATGTTCATTAAAATGCATGAATGTGACCAAAGAATGGAGGATTTTGTGAATAAATATTAAACGGGTCAAATGATGTTGTGAGCATCAATTGAACTCGATACTTAATGCTTCTATGCTAAGCAATTGTAGTTAAAAGGGCTAGATGGGCCAATTGGTGGTGTGACACCCTTGGATCCCGGAATGCTAATAGGGTAATGAGTGTTTGCACAGATTGATAAATCGGAATGGAATGGCGTATGATGCCAAGGATCCTTGAGGAAGTTTCGAGAGGTATGAAAATGGGTCAACACTACCGGGTAAGTCTGTAGTATAAGATATGGCCATATGCGAGTAGACATGTGGATGAAAACACCCACATGAAGTGTGGGTGTCAAATCGGCGAGTCTTGTTCATAAAAAATGGCTAATGCGCTTAGAAGTGATTTAATAATAGAGAATTTATGAAGTTGGTAATATACTAAGTTCTTAGGGCTTAGGAGTTTCCAAACATGTTATCGAGTCCAAAATGATGGTGATGACCAAGTGTTGTCGCCCACGGGTGACTAAAACGAAGTATAGACCTCTAAGGGTATTTTGGGAATTCTAAAGATTTAGTAAAGGTTAAATCCATAAACCAAGTCATAATAGTGAATCGGATAGTGTCGATTAGTTTAACAAGTGTTCAATGGGTTAACAATATGATTGTTATGCTTTTTGAACGGTTAAATAAGGTTGTGTAAAACCTAAGGCCTTAACGGGTCAAACGGTTAAAACCGAACTAAGTGGTTTCTAATAGGTCAAAAACGAGAAGTGATATGTATATCTTGATAGAACTTATCTATGCAGGTCTAAAATAATCTTGGGTATGTCCGGATGTCCAAAAACGCCCATAGTGAAGGGTTGGGCTTGTGAAGGCATAAGTATTCATGCCTTAATAAAAAAATTGCAACAGGTCAACCCGGGCGGGTCACGTTCTGACCGGGCGGGTCAAATTTTGCAAATGATAAGTCTCAGGTCAACCCGGGGGGTCACGTTCTGACCCGGGCGGGTCAAAATTCGGAGTTTTAAATCAACAGGTCGACCGGGCGGGTCACATTCTTACCCGGGGGGTCGCGACAGACAAGCTGATTTTTAAAAATTCGTATAAAATCATAGAAAAATCGTTAGGGGATGTTCTTTATATGCTTGGAAAGGTATTTGAAAGAAGAACATTTCTTATTTGAAAGCCGAAGTTAGATTACGTGTTTTATGAAGGGTAAATGCGTCCCGAACAGCTGCTACGCAAAAGTGCAGCAGTTTATTTTCTTGATATGGGGCTGTTTGGCTAGTTCGTTCCGTTTCGACGCGCAACGACATTTCTAATATAGTAAATGCAGTATTGGAAACCCCACTAACCATTACTTGTGTAATGGTGCCAGGTACACGTTCGATAGGAGCTCCGGAGCGCGGATCAAGTCAAGAGGAGAGCCGAACACACCCGATCACTATTACGCTTCTGCAATAAATTGTCGTTTAAAACACAAATCGTAGTATAGGTTTGTAAATCAAAAAGAAAAAAAAAATGCAAAAATTGAAGGTATCTATCAATTAAAAATCTTTAAAATGGAATGTAGTTATACAGATTAAAGTTTTAATTGGTCGTGATTTTTGATTAAGGCCGAAACTCGTAAGTTTAAGCGACTATTCGCATGTTTTGGGTTTGGGTCTTACAAGTGGTATCAGAGCCATTGGTTTGAGGGATCGAGTGTCAAGAAGGATACTTGGACTCAAACTGTGCGCTCTAAGAGTTAGAGGGTGTTCGGTTCAAGACTTGGCCGCGTAAATCGGTAAGATAGTTTCATTGTAACTAAGAAGATATAGAATTAGAGTTGTGATAAATAGCACCTAAGGGTAATTGTGTAACAACACGTTGTCCGAAGGGAATTAGCAGATGATGATTAAGGCAACCTAAGGTTAGCCGAAGGTCGAAATAGTTAACGAGAAAATGGTGCTGATAAGCATTATAAGAATGCTCTGTATTGCATACGGGCATACACTGAAATTGATTTGACTAATGTTTATAAATCGTTGCAGAGATTGAGTACCGCATCAAAGGATGGCGAAAGAATGGATAAATCCATCAAGAGTAATGAATAAAGAGTCAATAGCATGGCCATAAGGCATGTGCAAAAAGGACTCGAACAAAAGATGATGAAGAAGGATGATTAATTGGTAATGAAAAATTACCAAAGGCGAGTATGCCATGGAAGCATGCTCCTAAATAAGGTACGAATACTAATGTAGATAATATTCACATATTGAATGGCGTTCCTTACGAGGAAATAAGACTTGGGAGAAACCGGGATGGAATACCTATCCCGGGGTGAAATCCTCAAGATAAAACTGTTGGGAAAGGATAATTATGCATCACTATTAAGAATAACAAATGCGTAAAATAAATTGAATGTGGAGAATTGGAAATGAGATTTATTACTCAAATAAAGAATCTTGATGAAAACTATAAAGCCGAATAAGCTACAGTCATGTGTGGGCATGTAGTGAAAGTAAAGAAAGGGTGAATACACCTTAAAACAAGTTGGAAGAGTTTGTAAGGAAAAGACCTTGTTTTTGTAAGTAACAAGGAATAGAGTCTTTTACTAAATAAAACATGAATACCGAAAGGATTTGTTACCTGGAATGTATCGTGACAATCGCGGTAAGATCACGCGTGTCATGTGTGGATTACTTACCCTGGCCAGGTAAGTGTTAAACACATGATATCGTGGGCTTCTTGTGATTTACATGTGTACCTTCCACGTAGCAAGAACTGGGTTGGTGGGAAGGAGGTGAAAGACGAGTCAAACGGGTCACCCAACAAGGGCGGTTAACCCTAAAGCTGAATACTGAAATTGAAATGGTTACACGTAGAGTCAAATTGCTCACGTGGAAACCCTAAGGCTGAATACTGAAGTGAAAATTGTTACACATGGAGTCTAAGTGCTCACGTGAAAACTTAAAGCTGAATACTGAAATTGAAATGGTTATACGTGGAGTCAAATTGCTCACGTGGAAACCCTAAGGCTGAATACTGAAGTGAAAATTTTTTACACATGGAGTCTAAGTGCTCACATAACAACCTAAAGTTGAATACTGAATTGAAATGGTCACGTATGAAGCCTAGTGCTCTCGTGGGGACCTTAGGGCTGAATATTGAATAAAAATGGCAGCGTGGTGGAGTCTAAGTACACACATAAAAACCTCTAAGCGTTTAGGATTGATGATTTAAAGTTACACGAAACAAAGAAGAATATAGTTACCAATAGGAACTATAAGCAACTATTATAAAGGTTAAATTGGGATGTAAGGACTCTTTCTGAAAATAGAAAGGAAATGATTATGATTATGATCTTGTGATCATGATCAATAAAGCCAAAAGTAGAAAAGAAAATGGTCATGGTTTTGTAATCATGATCAATAAAGCTGAAGGTAGAAAATAACAATGATTATGATCTTGTGATCATGATTAGTAAGGCTGAAAATATAAAGGAAAATGATTATGATCTTATGATCATGATTAGTAAAACCGAAAGTGGAAAAGAAAACGATCAAGAATCTTATGATCACGATTAGTAAAGATGAATATAGAAAGAAAAGATTGTAGTTTTATGATCATAGTTAGTAAGGCTGAAATAGAAGGAAAACGGTCACAGTCTTAGAACCATGGTCGTTAAAATCGAATATAGAAGAGAAAGGCAAATAGATAAGGCGCGGTAGTCAAGTACGACTCTCATGCTAAATAAAGAAAATGTGTGTTGATAATCGCCTATACATGTGTTAGTAAATATATGTATAGCACTTATAGAAGTAGGGGTAAATTGACGCCCTACTAGAAAGTGAGTAGATATGATAATTAGAATGTTACATCCTTGGGATGTTAATGGTGGAAAATGGGCCGTTGAACATGAAAGCCAACTTTATATAGGTCGGTGGGTAGGAAACGATCTTAAGATCTAAATTCCTACGGAAAAAAAAACTAGCTAAAGAAAATAATACTAAGAAAAACTTCAATCGGGTACTATGAAATGAAATAGACCCAAAGAGAAAGAGAAAGAGAATGATCATCTAGTAATGTGAAGGAATAGATGGACTTAATAAAATGACGTCTAAGCATGGGAATCGAGTTAATGCATAAATGGGAAAACTCGTGAAAGCAGTTATAAACTTTTAAAGCAGAGTATATAGGGTCACGAACCCAAGACGTTGGTAGCTATCTAAAAGGAAGTTATCAGAATAGAGATAAGATTGAAAAGCGTTCAAATAAAGATTGAAAAGCGTTCAAATAAAGATTGAAATGAAATTCTAGAGTATGGATACAAGAAATAAGCGACAAAGGTTTCGAGGACGAAACCTCTTTAAGGGGGGTAGACTTGTAACGCCCCAAAACTCCGTATCGCCTAATTACGCCATTAGGCGTGATTAATAAAATAGTAAAACGAGGCTTTAACAAAAGAATAAGGGTTATCCTCTAGTATGGAAACAACCTAATTGATGTTAATGTTATTATAATTGAGCACATAACATTATAAAACTAACTTGATTAGTTAGTTTTATTAGTATATGAAGATAACATTTAGATGAACTAGAGGGACTAGAATTGGACAAGGGGCAAAAACAATGGGTTATAGGTGAGGAAATGAGATGTCAACATACACATTTTGTGTATGTCGATCATCAGACACAAACTCAAGACCAAACCCTTGCTTCTTTACACATTTAATTGGTCGTGATTTTTGATTAAGGCCGAAACTCGTAAGTTTAAGCGACTATTCGCGTGTTTTCGGGTTAGGGTCTTACATAAACAGACCTGAACACCAAGTTCACTAAACAGATTTATAAGCCACATTACTTCTGGTAGAACACATTGCCCTGTATTCAGCTTCCGCTGAAGACCTTAGCCCAATATCGGTTTGAATAGGCTCTTAACTCATAATTGGAAGACTTACAAAATAATATACCTTTTCCAGAAGACTGTTTCAAATACCCTAGAAGTCTCATTGCTATTTAAAGATCTCCTTCTATAGGACTACACATATACTAACTTAAAAATATATAGTATATGATATGTCCGGCCTAGTATGGGCTAAGTAAATTAATTTTCCTAGCAGTTGTTGATAACCAATAATGTTATAAAGCTTATTGTTATTACTATTGCACTGGTTTATAATAGCATGATTAGCTTCAATAGGACTATTTAGTGGTTTACACCCTGTCATAATATATTCAGCTAAAAGATCAAGACAATATTTCCTTTGAGAGAGGCACAATCCTTTATCATTTTGAATTACCTCTATTTCTAGAAAATATTTAAGTAGCCCTAAATCCTTTATTAAGAAACTTGTTTTTAAACAATCCTTTAAATTATTAATTTCTTCATTGTTATTACCAGTTATAACAATATCATTAGCATGCACAAGTAACACAATCATATAGCTAGTCTTTACTAGACTTTATACACAAGGAATAATCACACATACCTTGTTTAAATTATAGTTTAATTAGCACACTTACTAATTTTTCATACCCCATTCTTGGTGTTTGTTTAAGACCATAAATAGATTTCTTTAATTTGCAAACTTTAAAAAAAAAAAGAATTTCACCATAACCATCGTGAAGAGACATGTAAAAATCTTCATTTAACTCATCGTACAAAAACGCATTGTTCACATCAAGTTGATAAAGAGACAATTATTTTAAACAGCTAAAGATAACACCAGTGTTTAATGACCTAGACTGGACCGATCGGTCGAACCAGGAAACGGACCCTCGGCCGGTCTAGGTCGATGGATAGGACCGGTTGTGCACAGGACCGGTAGTTGGGCAGTTGGCCATCGGTTTGACAAAAAACCGGTGAAAAGAATTGGTCGGACCGGGGAGTAAATCAAATAAGTTAATCCAAATCGCACACTCTAACCAGTTCTTATTCATCCGCAGGTTACCTATGCTACATCGTAGAACAAGTAATCAATAGTTTCCAGATCCGTACGATGGTTTTTTAGTTTTCAAATGTAAACGTAGGTCGTGGGCAGAGCTTGCATGGAGTCTACATGGGTTAACTACTTCTGGGTGGATGGTCCGTATCAATTCCCACCCCTTTAAAATGAGTCATGTCCTCACGATTCACATTTGTTAGTGTCAAACCGGGCCAAGGGCAATCTGTTTCGGATTGAAAATACAGCATTTGGGGACCCTTACAACGGTGACTAGGCTGAAACTTTTCGTCACAGTTGAAACAAAGGCCGGCAGCACGCTTTGCTTGCACCTCCGCTTGAGTAAGATGTTTGATCGGAACGGATGATGAGGGCGGTGGGGACGGAACAGGTGCAACTGTTGAATCAATCACCCTAACAGTGAGCGTGTCTTCAATAAGTTTGGAAAGACCATAAGCTTCATAAAGTGTGGTAGGGTGGTGAAGAGTTAGTTCGTTTTTTATGTCAAAACGAAGTCCAAAGATATAGCAATTGAGCAACGATTCCGTGGATAACCCGACTACATGATTACTAATGTGTTCAAATTCAGTTTGATAAGCCGAAACAGTAGAGGTTTGTGTAAGTTTGAAAAGGGTGGCTTGGTGGTTTTCATATGTAGAGGGTCCGAACCGAAGTGCCAAGATCGAGAAAATTCTGGCCAAGTACCGAGGAGTTGGTTGTTAGAAAAATGTTTGTGCCAGCTTAATGCATCACCCGTGAAGTAGAACTGAGCCAGAGACAGGCGTTGGGCAGGCGGGACGGAGTAATAATCAAAGTAGTTATTGGCCTGAAAAAGTCAGTCTAGTGGGTTAGAACCATCGACGGTGGGTAAGTGTATTTTTGGTGATCCGGCAAAGTTGTTCAATGGTGGGTTGTTTGGCAGGGGTTATTTGGCGGAGGGTTATTTGGTGGTGGGATGTGAGTCGGTAGTGGCTGTGATGGCGGAACAATACGCGCCAGAGCAGTGGCTGTGGCGTTGGCAGTGGCGGTGTTGAGGGTGGTGTAGAGAGCATCAAATTGAGTGGTCATGTGGGTGGTGCTCGCGTCCAAATGGTCAAGAATGGTTTGCGAAGCATCATCAGTGGTGGAGTTGGAAGTATCTTTTTTTGGAGCCATGGTGGAGTTCAAGAATGAAAGCACCAAATGATAGATACCGAGTTCGAGATCGGTGGTCTCCAAATTACAATCTAAGAACAAATGTAAAACTAAGACTTGTTTTACTTCTTCTCTACCTTTTCATTCACTATAAACTTGCTTAAATACAACTCATGCATACTAATAAAATGGGAAACGTGGATGATCATGCTAACTACTAATGCAATGCTACGTGGGAACATTAGGGATGGCAATGATACCCGAACCCGATACCCGAAACATACAGGACGGGTATGGATTTGATGTTTTACCCGTTTACCCATCCCGATTACCCGATTATGTATACCCGTTTACCCGCCCCGATTATCCGATTATATATATATATATATATATATATATATATATATATATGTCAAACAAACGAGTATTTGTTTTGTGATTTTATTTATTTATGTCATCTGGATAACCAAAGTCTATTTCTTGGGTTCCATTTTTGTTGTTCCAACAAAACATTTAAAGAATGTAAGTTTGGGTATTATCTACTTAATTGTAGAAATGTAAGTTTGGTTCAATCTCTGCTTCTTGGTTTCAATCTTGTGGCAATTATTAATTTATTTTTCCTAATGTAAGTTACTAAGTTTCCTGTTATTTATTCTATTGCAGGAAAAATGTTTAAAGAAATGAGATGTAGCAGATGGAAGAGTTTTTTTTTTGGCTGGATATTATCTTTTTGGGTGAAAGAAAAATATCGAACTTGTAATGGTTTAAAAACTGGACTCTAGTTGTGGTAGTAGCCTGCGAATTTTATAGTGTTTCTACTTTTGTATTGGTTTAAACTAACGTACATTGATTTTTACTTGTTGATAACATGATACTCGATCGTTATGCCCGATACCCGAAACCCATGAGCATACCTGAAACCCGCCCCATTGCCATCCTAGGGAACATGGAACATGAAACAAACAAAACAATGCAATCAAATGTAAACGTGGGACGTGGGCGGAGCTTGCATGGAGTCTACATGGGTTAACTGCTTCTAGGTGGATGGTCCGTATCACACTTGAGCCTGGAACTGACGAAATTTGAGGAAAACATGGAACCGGTCACAAAATTAACAAAAAGCCATCAGATCCTTTTTTTTTCTTTCATCCGCTGCTAACATAGTTGATGAAAGAAAACATATTTCTTTTATAAAACTGTAACGATGGCTAAGAAAATAGGTATTGGACATTTTATATATACAGCCAATTTTTATTAGGATGATATGAGGTTTGATATTTTATATCACGTCATTTAAAAGCCACTGGTTTGTAATGTCGAACACTTTAGAAAAGCTATTTGTTGCTAATCTAAACATGGATATTTAAGTGTGAATAGTGACTTTAAATTATCATTTCTACTTAATTGGTAACCTATGGTCTTATTTATGCATCAGTTCTCACTGATTCTACAATCTAAGTTTCTTCAACGACCATTCATTTGTTCAAAACAAATCTTAGGGCACAAGGGGTGCTTATAGAAGTTGTTTTTTTCTTTTATTGATTTTAACCAATTATGCACTGCCACATCATTTCACTGATTTACTTCAATGAAACACTTTTTTGGAGGCAGCACTCCACTGATTCTTTCATTTATATTTTATTTAAATTAAAAAAAAGTAACCATTTTTTAAATTGCAGACGGTAATTAATTTTATTACCGTTACTAAAATTTAAACCGTTGCAACCTTCAAGAACTCGTACCGTTACATTTTGTTCTATAAAACCCCATAACTTCAATACCAAAATCACACCAAAACCGGTTATACTTTAATCGTATCGTTAAAATGAACCCGTGGAATGTAAATGAGGAGATCGCGTTCACGAGGGCATACTTGATAGTGAGAAACCATGCTGCCGATTTCCCGAGAACTTCATTTTGGAACCGGGTGTTGGTGGTATTCAATGAAATAAACAGCACAAATGACCGCCCCAAGGATTCGCTCGTTAGTAGGTGGATTCTTCTCTGGTCCAGCTGTATCCGTTGGAACGCCCTCTATGAAGCCACGATGGAGAGACACCCTAATCTTCAAGAAGACATTGCAATCCAAGTCACGCACGACGACTACTACCATGCACACATGACTAACTTCACCCATTTCGCGCCATGGTGAATGTTGCGACATTTATTTAATAATTAATGTTTAATGTTTATTGTTTAATGTTGTATAATTTTTAATGAAAGTTAACTGTGGCAAGTATTTTATGTGAATGTATGATTTGTATAGGGGTAAAAGATAAAAAAAAGGACAAAATGTAAACGGTCAAAAATAAAAAACGGTTAAAAAATCACGGTTAAAGGTGAAAAAAAACGTGGCATATTTTTATTGGTAAAAAAAAAAGACTGTTTTTTTGTACCAGCACGGTAACAAGAACCAGAAAACGGTTCACGGGAACCCTAAAAGCACAGATGACGGCGGTGTTACCGTGCTGGTAATGGGGTACCCGTGCCCAATTCTGATGACGCCCCGTCCCCCTTACAGAAAAAAAAAAAGTTACTACATTGTCATGAACCTGACAAGCAATCAAATATCAACATCAATTGACAGAGAAAAAAAGAAAAAAAATTACAGTGGCAAAACACTCTTCCTCAAACTTATAGAGAAATGATGCATGTCGGTATAAACCTACAACAACAAATTACAACTAGCATAGTACCATGTAAACTACAAACTTTCAGCCGACATGTATAGGTTGGCTACACGGCTTTAGTGGTTCACATTGCCCGGATTTACATAAAAATACCTCTGTTGGCTCAATAAAAGGTTTCCCCTGTTGGGTTTCAGTGGTGCCAACTTTACTTTTATCAAAACGGGTTTGATATAATTGTTATTAATTAAATATATAATTAAGAAACGCAGCGGAATATTTATAAAATTTTAACACCAAAACTAACCGAACAGGATCTGGTTACAAAACATACAAACACGGTACAATATTATTAATCTACCAATGAGATAGATATACCTGAGTGGTTAATAATTAACCGTTTGAGACACCGAGGTACAACGAACGAGTGCTAGAAACTAATACGAAACGAGCCAGGTGTGACTTGCGGAAGCGACCGATGGTGTCCGATAGGCGGTGGCAGCCTTGGCTGACAGCGGCAATATGAGCTTTTGAAACTCACAAAACTAATAAAGAGTTGATTGATTTTGTTTCTTGCAGCAATATTTATTTACGTGGATCAGAGATATATGACCTACCATGTGATCATATGTATATATAATGATTAGTATCATTATTATATAATGATAAGGAAGTGGTTATTAGATAATAACCTCTTATTAGATAATCATAACATATATTAGATAATGATGAAGTAATTATAATATCTATAATCTATAATCTATATCTATATCTATATCTATATCTATATCTATACTACTATATAATACATTCTAGATGGGCAACAAGGTAATTTGCTCTCTTTTTTAAGATGGCATATGAAGAGACATAAGCATACATCTCTATATTTTACCCCCATTCTTCCCATTATGCCCATTTATACAACATATGATACCCATGGTATATGTGTCTAATGCATGGTTAATATCTTCTCCCTAATGTAACCTCCGACTCCTTTATTGCCATTATACTAATTGAAACCCCATTAAAACCCAAGGTTACGATTAGTTAGAATATAATCAAGGTCTACTTCATATAATTGCCCAAGCTCCTTCTACCATGTTTCTACGTTTCTATTTGATTGCGACACAATGTAAGTTGCAGACTGAAAGACAGAGCATGTAATTTTTTCCTTTGCATTTTTAGTGGTCTACTTTTGTAGAGAAATTAAATTTCATTTCATAGATTTAAGAATGTTAGCAAAGGTTAATTGTTTTTTCCCTTATTTTTCCAACCATACATTCTATTCATCTTATAGCATATAACGTAGATACAATGTTAGTCTAAAAAATGAACTCTTTAATCCTTCATAAGTTAACACGCATTCTTTGAAGTAATATATATATATATATATATATATATATATATATATATCTTCTATCATGCAGTTGGCTATTTGTTAGATTATTTGCCCAACACCTGTATTGCTTTAATGCATGTATTTTATTTATATACTCAGATTTAACAAGGAAGAACTTACGATTAACACTGGTTTAGGCATGCAATTAAAACATGATTTTTGGCCTCTAATAGTATGTAATTTGTGCTTAGGGCTTGAACCATAATTACCCGGGCACACGACAACATCTAAATAAAAGAAAATTTTTAAATCTCTAGATGTTATAAATGAAAAAGGCAAATACATCTGCATAGTCTGGTGATTCCAATTGATGTTATATGGTATGTTCTTTTTGGGATTTGAGATTAATGACCTCTAATGTATATGTAGTAGAATATGAAATATGTTGAAGTTTCCAGGAATGTTTTATCATTTACAGTTTGACTATTTTACGACTACAAAAATGTAGCGCAGACCCAGCTATGGAGACGGCACATCCGGCACGGTTAACACAGTTTTCACGCCTCATACCACCTTTGTCAATACATCCATACCAACAACAAAATTGTAGATTAAAATCCTACATAAACATGTTTGTTCAAAATTTGGTAACTCCGATATGAAAGCACGCTAACAGAAGCTTCTCTATTTTAGTAGACGGAATAGTATGTGTTTACTGTTAATATTTGTGCATGATAGTACCTGAATAAGGTTGTTTAGTATATGTAACCCTTGGTGTCTTTTGAGGAGTTTAGTATATAGTCCGTTGGTTTTTCTATTAATTCACATAAGACTACGCCTTCACAAAAATGTCCAAAGTACCAAATATGATGAATTTTTTGGCCATTGGCACATCACAAAGTGTCCAACATACATAAGGTATGCAAATAAATTGAAAGTATATTGAATTTGATTACGTAAATGATGAATAAATATTATGACATTATTCTATACATACATGAATAGCGTGTGCTTTAGAAGGTTGTACACCTTCAAAATACACTTTCAAAGATCTATTTCATGAGAAGTTCTATCTTTATGTAATCTTTATTTTTTTAGATTAGGGATGTTAAACTAATTATGTTCAGGTACTAAAATATTTTGATTTAGATTCATTTAAATCTCTAGATGTTATAAATGAAAAATGCAAATACATCTGCATAGTCTGGTGATTCCAATTGATGTTATATGGTATGTTCTTTTTGGGATTTGAGATTAATGACCTCTAATGTATATGCAGTAGAATATGAAATATGTTGAAGTTTCCAGGAATGTTTTATCATTTACAGTTTGACTATTTTATGACTACAAAAATGTAGCGCAGACCCAGCTATGGAGACCGCACATCCGGCACGGTTAACACAGTTTTCACGCCTCATACCACCTTTGTCAATACCTCCATACCAACAACAAAATTGTAGATTAAAATCCTACATAAACATGTTTGTTCAAAATTTGGTATCTCCGATATGAAAGCACGCTAACAGAAGCTTCTTCATTTTTAAACGGCAGAAGAGGAACGAACGCCAAAGAAACTTAAAGATGCACAAGAGGTATACAATCAAGTTTTTGTCAGTATATTAGCTTATGCAATCAATCCACGAAAGTTACCAATATATACTTTTATATGTTGACAAAGTATAAGTAAATTAAGTTCAGGGATTGGTGGTGCCTATTGGGTAATGGTTCGTATGTGCACAACTTAGTTAACTCTAATGTTATAGTACTTTTTTTATTTTCTATTTTAGTAGACGGAATAGTATGTGTTTACTGTTAATATTTGTGCATGATAGTACCTGAATAAGGTTGTTTAGTATATGTAACCCTTGGTGTCTTTTGAGGAGTTTAGTATATAGTCCGTTGGTTTTTCTATTAATTCACATAAGACTACGCCTTCACAAAAATGTCCAAAGTACCAAATATGATGAATTTTTTGGCCATTGGCACATCACAAAGTGTCCAACATACATAAGGTAATGGGAAAATGGATTTAATTACTCCAAACTATCGCCTATTGGCGGATAACACTCCCAACTATCACTTTGGCCAATATCACTCCCAACTTCCAACTTATTTTCTTTCATCACCCCAAAACTAACGGAGGTCTAACCTGGTTAGTTTTCGTGGCCAAAATGTAAAAAACAAAAACTTTGGGACATTTTTGAAACTTTTTATTATTATTATTATTATTATTATTATTATTATTACTTTTTAAAGTTTATAAACCCACCCCCCCCCCCCCTCCTCATTTGTTCTCTGCACACAAAGAAGGTCACGGTGATGGTGACCGGTGGCCGCCGCCGTCCGCCGCCTCCTCTCCGGTAAGAATCACAACCCTCATCCTCCTCCCCTGTTTCTGGTTCGGTAACCTTGTGATAACCCGATAACCCTTCTGTTTCTAAAATTATAGAGAGAGTGTGTCAAACTCCCAGACCAACAACCACCTTCCACCACACCTTCCACCACCGCTGCACCACCCACACATTCCACCACCGCTGCACCACCCACCACCCCCTCTTTCACTCTCTGTGACAGACCAAAACTTCAAAACAGCACCACCATCACCTTCAAAACTTCATCTCCATCCTCACCCCCACCACCATCAAAACTTCAACTCCATCCTCACCACCACCACGATTCAAGGTTGAGTGTTAACATCCACCAGGAAACCAGACCAAAGCTGTTTTCTTGTGAGTCCTTGGACCGGAAATAAACTTATAAACCACCTGAAATTCAATAATCCCCAATTTTAGATGACTAAACCCTAGAATCCCTATACGAATCAATTGACCACGAATCTATTCCTGATCAAACGTTTAACCTTAGGGGTTTTGATCTACGAACCAAAACGAGTAACGTAGATCAAGAAACGTATGGATTGCTCACGGGATGAAGATGAACGGAGCTTGGTCGGAGAGTTTGAACGCCGGCGGGTGTGGACGGTGAAGGGTGGTGGTGAGGTGGTGCGGGTGTGGACGGTGAACGGTGGAGGCGGTGGTTGTTGGGGGGATGATGAGGGTGGTCTGAAGAAGAAGAAGAGATGAAGGGGGGGGGGGGGGGTTGGTTCTGGTCAACTGAAGAAGAAGAAGAAGATCACTTTTTATAATAATAATAATTAAAAGTTTCAAAAATGCCCCTTTAAGTTTTGTTTTTTATACTTTGGCCACGTAAACTTTCCCTTAAGTTTTGTTTTTTACATTTTGGCCACAAACACTAACTGGGTTAGACCTCAGTTAGTTTGGGAGTGATAAAATCCAACAAGTTGAAAGTTTGGAGTGCTAATGGCCAAAGTGATAGTTGGGAGTATTATCCGCCAACAGGCGATAGTTGGGAGTAATTAAATCCATTTTCCCTATGCAAATAAATTGAAAGTATATTGAATTTGATTACGTAAATGATGAATAAATATTATGACATTATTCTATACATACATGAATAGCGTGTGCTTTAGAAGGTTGTACACCTTCAAAATACACTTTCAAAGATCTATTTCATGAGAAGTTCTATCTTTATGTAATCTTTATTTTTTTAGATTAGGGATGTTAAACTAATTATGTTCAGGTACTAAAATATTTTGATTTAGATTCATTTAAATCTCTAGATGTTATAAATGAAAAAGGCAAATACATCTGCATAGTCTGGTGATTCCAATTGATGTTATATGGTATGTTCTTTTTGGGATTTGAGATTAATGACCTCTAATGTATATGCAGTAGAATATGAAATATGTTGAAGTTTCCAGGAATGTTTTATCATTTACAGTTTGACTATTTTATGACTACAAAAATGTAGCGCAGACCCAGCTATGGAGACGGCACATCCGGCACGGTTAACACAGTTTTCACGCCTCATACCACCTTTGTCAATACCTTCATACCAACAACAAAATTGTAGATTAAAATCCTACATAAACATGTTTGTTAAAAATTTGGTATCTCCGATATGAAAGCACGCTAACAGAAGCTTCTTCATTTTAAACGGCAGAAGAGGAACGAACGCCAAAGAAACTTAAAGATGCACAAGAGGTATACAATCAAGTTTTTGTCAGTATATTAGCTTATGCAATCAATCCACGAAAGTTACCAATATATACTTTTATATGTTGACAAAGTATAAGTAAATTAAGTTCAGGGATTGGTGGTGCCTATTGGGTAATGGTTCGTATGTGCACAACTTAGTTAACTCTAATGTTATAGTACTTTTTTTTATTTTCTACTAGATTTTACCCGGGAGCGTCCCGGGGTTGAAAAATCTAACATGGCGTGATAAAACATAACGCCTTTTCCTTCGTGGTCTCTCTTTAAAAACATAAAAAAAGCAATAAATTCAAAATACCTACATCGTAGCCGTAAACCTTGTTCAGACGATTTAACAAAGGAAAAGGAAAGAGGAAGATGAATACCTGAAGAATTGAAGGATTACCCAGCCGCCATCGTATAGGAGACAAACAACAATTAAAGACTCAAGCGCGTTGTGCCTGCGCTTCGACTTCTTCTCTTACTCTCATATAGTGTAACCTCATGATTTGCTCCTATTTCAAACACTAACAATCAACAATTTTTAGGTATTATATGTGTTATTGTAAGACTCATATGTCATTATGAACATAATAGAGAGAAACCACCATCATAATCATATACGTTAAAATACCATGACATATTTAAGTTCCTTAAACTATTTTCTAATAATACATAGTTCCCACAATCAAATAAAAAAATAAGGAAAAAAGCAAATAAAACCTCAAAAGCCCTAAATTCCAAATTTTATGTGATTGAATCAGAGCTGTCATTTTTCTATTATTCAACAAACAGAGAAGGTAAATTGTTATATATACATGCAAATGGATACAGTCTAAAAGGTAAATTCTTATATGCCAAGATATCGATCAAATGAAAAGTTCATTAAGATATAATAACATCACGATAACTAAGTAAGTAAGGGTTAAAAACGCTTACTTGCCTTGCTGATCATCTATGTAGGAGTAATAATATGAGGAACCGGATCTAAAGCAGCTTCTATGCTCTTTGACAAAGAAATAATAATAGGTGATGAGCTTCAATTTTTGGAAGCTGTATATTTTTTTAATAGAATTTGAAGCATCCATTATAACAACTCGATGATTAATTTAAAGCATCCATCGACATCGAAATTCGATATATAACAACTCGATGATTAATTAGTATCTATAATCCACAGTGCCGCCGCCACCACTTTTTCCTCCTCTCCGTTTGTCTCTATCTCTCCCCTCTATTGTCTCATACCCTTCGACTTCGAAATAAACAATCACAGCTCACATCCTCTGTTCGTTTCTGTTTGATTTAATGTCGATTACGGTGGCCGGCTGCTACAAAAAAAAGAAGAAGAGAAGGAGAGTCGATCGTGAGAGGTAGAGAGAGGGGGTTGGAAAGCTAGGGTTTTTTAGTGTGATGGTGTTTTTTTTTTTTATAACTTAAGTACCAATTGCCACATAGATGACACATGGCACACTCAAGGGGGAGAATGTCTCCTTGAATGCCATGTCATCAAAATGACTTTCTTTTATTATATATATAGATTTTAGTAGACGGAATAGTATGTGTTTACTGTTAATATTTGTGCATGATAGTACCTGAATAAGGTTGTTTAGTATATGTAACCCTTGGTGTCTTTTGAGGAGTTTAGTATATAGTCCGTTGGTTTTTCTATTAATTCAAATAAGACTACGCCTTCACAAAAATGTCCAAAGTACCAAATATGATGAATTTTTTGGCCATTGGCACATCACAAAGTGTCCAACATACATAAGGTATGCAAATAAATTGAAAGTATATTGAATTTGATTACGTAAATGATGAATAAATATTATGACATTATTCTATACATACATGAATAGCGTGTGCTTTAGAAGGTTGTACACCTTCAAAATACACTTTCAAAGATCTATTTCATGAGAAGTTCTATCTTTATGTAATCTTTATTTTTTTAGATTAGGGATGTTAAACTAATTATGTTCAGGTACTAAAATATTTTGATTTAGATTGATAAATATTCATAACCAATTGATTAAGATAGCGGCTCAGATGAGTAATTTTTATTGAACGGGTTAAGTTACCCCATTCTTTTTGAATCTCAGACTTAATTATTACCAAAGGCACATGCCTCTAAAAAATTCACGATCCCGCCGCAACGCGCGGGTTACCTACTAGTACATTATAAAGGAGGAGTGATGTACCATATTGGAATTTTGACATGGGTACAATTTTTAAGGCAACAAGTACAACATATTTAAGCATGAAAGTTAAGGGTATAATGGGGATAGTTGTGATAATTAAGACACTTAGGAGGGTATAATAGACATTTTACCCACATCATCCTTTAGAATATCAAAACCAAATTACAATACTACCCTTCAATTCCCATCCTACCCCCACAATTGAATGCGCTCTTCATCTCTTCATCTCTTGTAACTCTTCATCACCAGCAACTTAAATGCTAGATTGAAGGTTTCACCTATTCTATTTCTCAGCAACAATCATTGCAATCGTTTTCTCTCCCATATCTCCATATCTCCTAGAGCTAGGGTATATTTAAGGTTTTGTTGCACCTTGTTGATAAATACAAGCAAGTTTTTAGAATCTGTTTGTATGCAAACTTAATAAAGCTTTGATCTTTCATATGTATAAATTTTCCAAACATTGATATTTTCTTTAGTTTATGTATGCCTGGTTCTTGAAAGTTTTACAGTTTGTCTAATTTCTATATGAATAATTCTTGAAATTCTGTAGGAAATTGATTGTCAGAGCTGGACTGGTCACAAGAACAGGGACAGCATGTGTTTTACTAATGGTTGGTCATATCATTATTTCTTTTTAACTCTGTCTATATTTTTTTTAATGATTTTTAGGGTATATGATTTAACTTATGATTGCTTGGCTAGCAATAGCCAGGCTTCAATATACACGCCTAAAAGGTTCACAACAAGTCCAAATTTTAATTTTCATGTTTTAGTATGTCTACAACTGAATATAGATATTGATGCTTGTCATTTAGCTTCTAATTAGAGGCTCAATTGTTCCATTGGCTTTTAATAGGTTTTGGACCTAAAAAGCTAGGCAAATCCATGGCAGAACATGTTGAATTGGGTGTTTCCTAATTCTGATTATTGGGTTTTGAAACTTGAAAAATATGTTGCATGATTAGCCCTAATTTGCTCTTTTGTCTTTAAACATGCAGTGTAACGATGGGTTATCAGATCCAGCACAATAGTTTCAGGTTAGCAATCATCTGAATAATCATGTTTTCTTTTCATATTAACTTGTACATTATTCTCTAATGAAGGAGAAATTTGCTGCTGCTATGAAAATAGACATTAAATATTTTTTGTATCGACAAAAAAAAAAAACTATGTAGCTTATATGCTTAAGAAAAAGAATGGTATATTTCTTAGACGGGCTTTGCTTGGTCTGCAATGGTGGTCTTAATTAGATATAATATTGGTCAAGAGGCCAAGACTACACTTATAATGGGTTTAATCTCATGTTTTAATCGATTTGCTTGGTGAATGTTGTCAATTCATGCTCAAAGAAGCTAAACCAAAAAAAAAGAGGCATCAACGTGCTCGTGTGATCACTATGAATTTTTTTTGCTGATTCACGCACATGTTCAACTGTTCAAATATACGCACAACACTCACTAATGGCTGTTGTTTTGTGGTTTCTTAATATTTTTGCAATCATAAATCAACAGCTTCTGCTTTTGCTATAGGTACCGCAATATCCTTCACCATCATATCATTTGGTACACTAAACTTCTTCACTTTAATAAATATCCATTTTATATTTATAATAACTGTATGTAGGTTTGTAGAAATTTTATGATGTGTGTTGTTGAAGTGTGTATGGCTGCACTTTTGCATCTGCTCTACTATGGTCTTTGTAAGAAACAATAAGTCATTAGCAAAATAGCACAATATATTCTGATATACTTATGCAACATAAATGCAATTGTTTAATTTCCTAAAATGCCAATCGTGGAAAAGTGGGACTAAGACTTCAATGGTGCCAGATCAGAGTGGAAAAGTGGGAGTTAGAATGGCTGCTAATCCTTGTTGTTTCTTACTCCTAGACCAGAACACAGGCATCCTGATTCACGGTGAAGTTAATATCCAATTTCTTAGACGCATGTAAATTTTTATTAGAACGTGTGATTCACTTTCGGATTGTAACCTCTTTCAGATTGTGTTTATATTCTTGGCATTTTTAAGATGGTTACGCATTCGAGTATCATTCCTTATGGAGATTGAATGGTAGCTGGTCCAATGTTTTCAGTGTAATTAGGTTGTATTATATATTTACAGGACATGAATATGTACTTGAATTAGAGTATATAATGATATGTTTAGCTATTGCTCTCATGTGAAATCACTATTTACCATGTACCCTAACATGACCTGATCGCCTTTTAGGAAATTTGAAGACCAAAAGAGTTGCTAAATATCGCTATTAGGTTTACTGAAAGATGTAGGGATGAATCATAATGTTGTGAACTTGTGATTATGTAATACAAAGGTTAAATTTTGGTATTTACAAAACAACACATGAAAAAGATAAAAAAAATTGTGAAAAATCGTCAAGTGACAACATAGGTTCCAAGGCATCTTCTTATAGCCGTTTTTTTTGTGCGTGTGTGATTTCACGGGAATTAAGGATGTAAAGACACATGTTAATTTGTGGTCTCGTATGATATTTTACTTTACATGTTTAGGATAAAGGATTTGTTGCTGTATTCATATCTCAAAATCTCCTTGTTGAACCATTTTCTATTTTTTTTCTCTATTATTGTTTTTTTACTAAATATGTATGATAGCAAATGCTAACTTGTTCTAAATGGTTTTGTAGGGAGAGGGCAGATCGTCCTTTCCGATGCCTTGACCGTCAATATAGGAGAGAACTTGTAAGGGTATATTTGTCAAATGTAGAACAGATTTGTCGCCGCTTTGTTGAAGATAAAAGAGGAAGGCTTGGGAAGTTGATAGAAGATAAGGCTAGATGGTCTGGGTATGTAATTCTTAGTAGAGATTAATACGGGTGGCAAAATGGGTAATTTTTGGTATGTGCTGGGCCGGATTTGATTAGGGTTTAAGCGACGAGGTCTAAGCGCACAAAAGCGACGAGATCTAAGCGCGAAGTGCAGAGCGCAAAAAGCGTGGGATTTTCGTACCCGAAGCGCACACTAATTATATAATTTTTTTTTATGTCTCCCATATATATTCTATGAGTTTTTAGCTTCATTTACCCAAAATATAGCTATTAATAAGGTTTTTATGTGATTTTACCTATATGTACAAGCCAAAAACACCAAGGTACATTTTTATGCATAAAAAATACCCTGTGTACGTGAGGCGCGCGCCTCAGGTGAAAAGCGACTGAAATTTTGACAAAAAAACGCCTGAGGCGCGCGCCTTTGGGAAAAAGGATAGGCGCAAAGCTCTGAGGCGCCCTAGGTTGCGCCTTGATGCGCCTAGGCGCGCTTTTTAAAAGCTAGGGTAAAATACACTTTGGGTGACTTTGGACTTGTTCGACCCATTTGACCCAAGTGCTTTTTAATTTATTTATTTATATTCGACTCATTTATGTGCAAACAGGGCATTGTTGGCGTCTTTAGAGTTTAGGCTATTTCTTTTATTTTTTTTTATATTTTCTTATGTTTCAGCTTCTGTAATTTCTGGTCGAGGATTGATAAAAATCTTAGGCAACAAATGTCAACGGAGAAATCAGATTCAATATTGAAAGTTGTTGTCAAGCATTTCTTTGTAGAAAAGGAAGTGATGTCAACTTTGGTGATGGATTCCTTGTACAGTGGATTAAAAGCCGTTGAAGAGCAGTCCAAAGATAAAGGAAAATGTGACGCAGAAGAAGTACCAATAACGCCCATTGTTCATATGGAAAATGACATATTTCTTCTGGTTGATGATGTTCTGCTATTGCTTGAGAGGACGGCTGTTGAACCGTTACCCCTAAAGATGAAAAAGGCTCTCAAAATCAAAACCGTACCAAGGTCAGAATCATTTTATAGTAACGGCTTTATTTGAGTTGTTCATCTCAAACTGGTCACTTAAAAAAGTTTAGCTAAAATAGGAACGGTCCAAAGTCTATGACCCATATTAACCTTGTCACTTTTAGTATGTCTAAGAGAAGTGTTAGTAGGAAGAGGATCTTTGCATATTTTTATTGGTTTGGGTGTTTGTCGCATATTATCCTACATCTTAACGGACTATATCAGGATATAATGTGTTGTAACAGATTATAATGGGCATGCGTAAGTTTGTCTTGAGTTGACATGTCATTGGGTCTTGTTGGTCTTAACTATCATTGTTCCATCTTAGCAAAGAACAAATCATTAAGTTGTGATGTCTGCTTTATGGGATCAACTGTCGGGAGAAGCAAGGTTCCTACTCTTTAGAATGACATGTGTAGCAGGACCAAATGGACATGGGTTTGAGCTGTGGTATGCAACTAATTAAGAAAAGCTTCAAATTCTTTTGACTTTGATACACTTTACAGTTAGTTTTATGATTTTAAAAATCATTTAACACTGGAAGTCAACTGTTGTAATTTGCACATAGTGATTG
Source organism: Ambrosia x helenae (assembly GCA_030844895.1). Classification (NCBI taxonomy): domain Eukaryota; kingdom Viridiplantae; phylum Streptophyta; class Magnoliopsida; order Asterales; family Asteraceae; genus Ambrosia; species Ambrosia x helenae. The sequence goes on along the minus strand of JAUTDX010005588.1, from coordinate 9,552 downwards.
CTATAGTCTACAACATTTTGAGTAAGAATATAACACCAAAGGGATGAATAATGAACTGATGTTATATTTTGTCATAATTGTGGTGATCATATATTTGAGCTGGTCCATGCACTTCAAACGGTGACAAGTAAATGTTCAATTACAGAACAAGCACTGATTCAGAATAATATCATGCCTCATCCATCAAGCACATCTGGACAATCTCAACGTGATACTCTAGAGGGTGATGAAAGTATCGATGAGTAATGTCGTTTAGTAATTTTACATAACCCGTTTGTAACTTATGATCAATATTTGCTTTGTTTGTTTGGTTGTTTGAACACTTATGTTTTAACAATTTAAACTATTATGTGTGTTAAACAGAAACTGGTTGTGTGACTCATTTTAGTAAAACATTTTTCAAGAGATACTATTTTAATATGTTTTTTTTTCTATTTGAACATGTATTAAGTTTCACTTGCAATACTTCATGTATAATAATAGGCTTATGTTAAATATACCAACTAAAAGGATTAATTTACCAATTTAGTCAAACTATAATGATAAAGGCATTTAATGAGCTAATCTACCAACTAATTAAATGATGATTAAACTATTACTATTATTTATTATTTATATATTACTATACTACTATCACTTTTTTTTTTATTTTATATTTTGTTGTACTATTATTAATAATATTAGTACCAATATTAATAAAAAATAACCTTTCATACAAAAAAATTATAAATAAACAAAAAACTGCAAAAGTTCATTATAAATAAATAACGATACGAGTCCCAATAAAAAAAAGTAAAAATGCAAACATTAAAATACTTAATCAACTAGATCGACAAAACCACTTTCACGGTGACAAAGTTGGTATACAGTTCTAGTTGGTATCATATCGACTGTGTAACTCTTCTCTCATCATCTGTCGAATATGCTCATAATATTTATCTTCATCAAGTCCGAGGCAAAACAGCTAGTGCTTGATTTCCACAATTTCCATCGCCTTTAACATTTTGCATATTTGTTATGTATGGATGTAATACTTTTGGAATATCATCGGCATATCTAAACCATTCATGAGTAGTACTTCATTCAAGTCGGTACTCGGTATGGGACCTAACACTACCTTTTTACTTAAATTTTCTTACTTCATAAATGTTATTTATTTGGGTTCTAAATCTAGAACTCAGATCACCTACATTTATATCTTTGTGCAAAGGGATATGGAAGTATAGAACATATATGGAGTATTACAATGTTAGCATAGAGTAAACCATGTTCATGTTTTTACCTTTGGCAAGTCAACTGTGTTGCCATTGTTATGCATGGAAATTTTAAAACTTTAGATAATGCTAAGAATAATAGCAAAAACTCAACATGCTAGAATTAACGAGTGAGTTAGATTTTCCTCCATGGACAAAGAGAAAAAACATTAAGTTTTTACTATTTCATCTGTCGATTATGACTTACGTACCAATTTGTTTCCAAAATAAATCATGACTGAGAGATAGATAAGATAAAAAATCATAAGTTCTAGATTGCAAGTAATTGCTAAGCCCAGGGACATAAAATTTAATTAAAACAAAAAAAAATAAAGTAAAACAAAAGGCATGGACGTGGAAAAATGGCGCGCTTTTGATATTCCAATTATGTAATGTTGTTTGTTTTGTAATTAGGTGATGTAAAGGGCGAGTCGTTGTGTGACTAGAACCTTTCTAGTCATAGCCTTGTACATATTTTTGGGTGGAATGAACCTTTCTAGTCATAGCCTTGTACATATTATTTGGGTGGAATGAAATGATGTTTGCCGATAAAAAGAATTAAAACAAAAAAATATCATTGTCATCTAAAAGTGCATATCTTATTTAATAAATTCCGTGTTTTCAAAAAGAATTAATAAATTGATTAAAAAATTGAGCATGGGAAATTGTCAACGCGCACCATATATGGTTCTCTTCCAGGTGCTAAATCAAGTTCCGGCATCAAACAAACCAAATGGCACGACTAAATTTTCCTTGCGTAATGAACCCGCTGCAACGCGCGGGCATCACCACTAGTAAATAATAAGGTTGATCATTATCTAATCACTTGTTTAATCTCTATCGGGTCTCTAAATTCAATACACCTAGATCAAATCCAAGACGCGATTTAAAGCCAATACACAATAAATAGGCCGCAACCCGTTTATTAACAAATAAACATTATATTATTTATAACCATTATAAATAATAAAACCCGTTTTATCGATTTATAAAATTATTCTAGATAATTACATAAATAGATTCCGTCTCGTTAATTATTCGTAATTACCAGTTAATCAAGTTAAGTGGATTTAATGTTCGTTGCCCAAGGTGTAACTCTTACAGGTCACATCTCAGTCAGTAGCGTTAAGTTATCGAAACCGTACATATAAATCCAACAATCTCCCACTTGGACGGCATTCGATAAAATCCTCAACGCAGACAGTCAGTGGTGCTCTACCTGCACATGGCTGCCCCCAACAAGGTATGACACTTTAAAGTCATTAACCAAAACATCTTGTTTTAGACAAGACAATAGACTTATGGCAATCGTTGTCATTCATCCTTTCTGTAAAAGACATCAATTGAATCAATGAGACATGGATTAAGTTCATTCTCATACGGTGTTCAATTATTATTGTTCTCGATCAAGATTCATAGTGGTCCAATCAAACACACAGTTAGTTTGGGTAAGGCCTTACACTTCACCAGTGAGGGCGCCACGATGTCTAACTGTTACATATCATGTAAGAGTAAAGAATCCCTTATCGATTACATACAACTCCCACTGAACTTCAGAACTATTCCCAACTAAAGCCTTTATGACTGGCAGTTACGCGACAGCGGTTGACAGTAATCAAAGAATAATCCCTGGTAAACGAAAGTTCTAGTATGCATCTCAGGTCAGAGGATACTAAATGAGTATACCAATATCAAAACATCTTATGACTAAGATCCATGAAGATGATTTGAAGCGAGTTACATCTAACGTCATTCACAATGAGGTCTGTGAACTTGGAGTTAACTACTTGAGTCCAAGTTCAGAATAGTCTTAATTCAGAGTCGCTCCCACGAGTCTGATCGACTACGGATAATTTAGAATATAATATTCATGGATTAAATGTATTAAAATCGAACACAGTTATAAGATTCAGAATTATATTTAACTAGTAAATAAAACGAATTCAAAAGTATAACTGTTTAAATGTTCGTACATCCAAATACTAAATCAAAACATATGGCTAGCTAATCTAAGCCCTATAGCATCCCTGTGCTGATCATGCTTGTCTTGAGTCATGGGCTTAGTAAACGGGTCTGCTAGGTTTTGATCTGTGTTTACTTTGCTTATCACGATGTCTCCACGTTCCACAATTTCCCGTATATGGTGGATTTTTCTTAGAATGTGCTTGGCCTTGTGATGAGATCTGGGCTCTTTGGCTTGAGCTATAGCACCTGTGTTATCGCAAAATATCTCCATGGGTTTCCGAATACTTTGAACCACATCGAGGTCAGCTACAAATTTCTTCATCCAAGCAGCTTCCTTTGCAACATCTGATGCGGCTATATACTCAGATTCGGTGGTTGAATCCGCCACAACACTCTGTTTGGAGCTTTTCCATGAGATAGCTCCTCCATTAAGAGTGAATACAAAACCTGATTGTGAGCGAGAATCATCTCGGTCACTTTGAAAACTGGCATCAGTGTAACATCTTACAGTGAGCTCTTCTTCCACTCCTCCAAATACTAAGAACATATCTTTAGTTCTTCTCAGATACTTTAGAATGTTCTTGACTGCAGTCCAATGGGCTATGCCAGGACTTTGCTGATAACGGCTAGTCATGCTCAAAGCATACGAGACGTCAGGTCTAGTGCATAACATAGCATACATGATAGAACCAATCGCAGAAGCATATGGAATTGCTTCCATTCGCTTAATATCAATGTCCGTTGAAGGAGATTGCGATTTGTTCAAGACAGTACCTTTAGTCATAGGAACACCTCCTTTCTTGGAGTTTTCCATCTTAAAGCGTGTCATCATTTTGTCTATGTATGTACTTTGACTTAGCCCTAGAAGCCGCTTAGATCTATCCCTATAGATCTTGATTCCTAGAATGTAAGCTGCTTCTCCAAGATCTTTCATTTGCGAAACAAGTTCCCAAATAATGTTTTAACTTCATTAAGCATAGGGATGTTGTTTCCAATTATCAGTATATCATCCACATACAGGATGAGGAATGATATAGTGCTCCCACTAGCCTTTCTGTAAACACAAGGCTCATCTTCATTTTTGAGAAAACCAAATTCTTTGATCTTTTGGTCAAAACAAAGATTCCAGCTACGAGATGCCTGCTTAAGTCCATATATGGACTTATTCAGTTTGCACACCCTATTAGGATATTTTGGATCAATAAAACCTTCAGGCTGAACCATATAGACATCTTCAGAGAGATGTCCATTAAGAAAAGCGGGTTTGACATCCATTTGCCATATCTCGTAGTCATAGTACGCGGCTATGGCAAGTAATATCCTGATCGATTTGATCATAGAAACGGGCGAGAAGGTCTCATCATAGTCAACACCTTGAGTCTGAGTGAAACCTTTCGCAACTAGCCGTGCTTTATAGGTGTGTATATTTCCATGCATGTCGGTTTTCTTCTTGAAAACCCATTTGCTCCCTACTGCCCGAGATTCGGGGGGTAGCTCAACCAAGTCCCAGACTTGATTGTCACGCATAGATTGCATCTCAGCGTTCATGGCTTCCAGCCATTTCACAGATTCGGGATCTGAGATAGCATATTTGTAGTTAGCAGGTTCGTCATTAGACTCAGCTACTACGAGGACTTCAGAACCATCAAGATGCCAAAGGTATCTGTCAGGCTCTTTTCGAGTCCTGCTACTTCTGCGAACGCTTGTGTTTATGTCTGATTCATTAGAAACAATTTCTTGTTGATCAGACGTTCCGACTTCATCAGCGGTTATTTGTGGTTCTCGAATTTCTTCAAGATCCACAATATTGTTTCCAGTTCCTCGATTAAGAAGTTCTTCCTCGAGAAACATTCCATTCCTTTTGATGGAAATAGTATTTGCATCAGGATGGTAAAAAAGATATCCGCTTCTGTTATAGTATCCGACGAAAACAACTTTTTCGCCTCGAGGATCGATCTTATCATCAGAATCGCTGGTGATATAAGCATTAGATCCGTATACTCTTAGGTATTCCAAATTGGGTTTACGCCCATGCCATATCTCATATGGAGTTTTGTTTACCTTCTTAGTCGGAGCTAGATTGACTAGGCGGGCGGCAGTCATAAGAGCATGACCCCAAAAGGAGTGAGGCAAGTTAGTCCTACACATCATCGATCGAACCATATTAAGTAGGGTTCGATTTCTCCTCTCACTCACGCCATTAAGCTGGGGTGTGCCAGGTGGAGTGGGTTGTAAAATTATTCCACGCTCTTTTAGATGATTGAGGAACTCTAAGTTGAGGTATTCTCCACCTCTATCTGATCTAAGTATCTTTATCGTTCTACTGATCTGGTTTTCAACTTGGTTTTGAAACTCTTTGAACTTGTCAAACGTTTCATGCTTATGCTTCATGAGATAGACATAAGCATATCGACTATAATCGTCGATAAATGTGACGAAGTATCTTTCATGATTTTAGTCATGGTTTTAAAAGGGCCACATACATAAGTGTGTATGAGTCCTAGTAGACCATTGGCTCGTTCACCAACATGGGTGAAGGGATCTTTAGTGAGTTTGCCAGCTAAGCAAGATTCGCAATCATTAAAGGAGTCCTGTCCAGTGGATTCAAGGATCCCCTCGGATTGGGGCCATTTTATGCGTGCCTTGCTTATGTGGCCAAGTCTACAATGCCATAGAAATGTTTCATTACTGCCAGCTTTGTTACGTTTAGAAAGATTATATATGTTATTGTCTGTTTGAAGATCTATCTCATAAATACCATTTCGAGGTTTAGCCTCAAAATAAAAGACATCATTCAAGTAAGTAGAAATAGCAATACCATTAAAAACGTACTTGAAACCTTGTTCAAACAATAAAGAAACTGAAATAATGTTTCTGGTCAAACCAGGTGCAAACAAACAATTATTTAAAGTAACTACAAGGCCAGAAGGACATGAAAGATGATACGTTCCAGTTGCAAGAACTGGTACTCTCTTCCCATCACCAACGATGAGCTCCATGTCGCCTTGTTTCAGTTTCTTCCACTTTTCAGGCTCCTGCAAGACATTAATGATGTGGTAACCACATCCGGTATCAAAAACCCATGTGTTGCTGGAAACAGTGAAAAGTTCAATAACATAAATAAGAATACCTGAAAAAGTGCCAAAACCGTTGGCCTTGTTCAATTTCAGCTTAGCCAGATATTCAGGGCAGTTGCGTTTCCAGTGCCCCATCTTGTTCCATTCATAACACTGACGCTCTTCAGGAGGTGGTGCTTTTGCAACTTGCTTGTTATTGTTGGTGGCAGGTTTGGCAGCAACATTAACTTTCTTCTTGCCTTTACCATTATAACCCTTTTTCTTGTTGTTGGGCTTTTTGACACCAGCAGACTTGACCATCAGAACTTGGTTAGTTATTTTAGGTATATTCATCTCAGCCGTTTTGAGCATTCCATGAAGGTCAGTCACTGTCTTTTCCCAGGCATTCATATTATAATTCATAACGAACTGGTCGTAAGAGCTGGGGAGAGAGTTCAAGATGAAATCCGTTGCCATTTCATTTTGCAGGGGATAACCAAGTTTATTGAGTTGGTCAATGTACCCTTTCATCTTAAGCACATGAGCACTAACAGATGAGCCCTCTTGCATTTTACAGCTTATGAGCTGTTTCATGGTGTCATAGCGTTCTTGTCGGGCATGTTTCTGGAACATGTCCTTAAGTTGCTCGATCATGTCAAATGCATTCTTGTCTTCCATGTTCTTCTGGAGATCAGGAGACATAGTGGCTTGCATAAGGCAGGCTACCTCAATGGTATCCTCGTTATGTTTTTCTAGTGCCCTACGAGCAGCAGTAGTGTTATTTTCAGGCTCGTTGGGGACTGGGCCATCTAGAACGTAGAGCTTCTTTGCCATATTGAGAACAATTCTCAGATTGTGGTGCCATTCGAGAAAGTTAGTGTCATTTAGTTTTTTCTTTCTCAAGTATTGACTTGAGAGCAAAGGTGGAGTTGTTTTCATTAGTTATCTGTTAAATAAGCAAAATAATTTTTAATTAGTATTATCGATGTTTAATTTCCTTATTAATTAATGACCCATTTACAGTAATTATAGGAAATGAGAATCTGACTATATCAGTTACTAAAAGCAGCTGTGGCATGCAACATTAGTAAGTGGTTAGACAGACAGACAGACAACGAGTGTCAATTGTGAAAAATGCACAACTTTCGAGTATGAGGCCTACTATGACAACTCTTGTCTAAGCATTGATACGTTTAGCCTCATCTATGCCCACTTTCACTCTCCAGGCCGCTGTGGCATGCCAAGAGGGAAAAGTAATAGTCGTCCTAAAATAGGTACGTGTGGAAGGGTCGGATGTGTCTACGAAACCCTTGCACCTTGGAGGATAAACTAGACATCAAGTGTGGTGCTGTGGCTCCCAACATTGATGGTTCACATTATGCTCCAAGTGTTCCTTATAATAGGATGGCATAGACTATTGATTTTAAATATGGGATTTAATTTTAAAGTTTACCGAATAGGGTCGTAAAAGCCAGTTTTACTATATAATGTACGTGACAGTATAATTAACCATTTCATCACTCGGGACACTTAATTTTAAATAACCTATTAAAACTAAGTTTGTCGCGACTTGAATAACCAATTAAAGCTAATAGTTAAAACTATTAAGTTGTGAGTTTTTAGAAAGTTAAAATTTGTTTAAATTTAAAAAACTCTAGTGGTTATTATTTATTTTAAAAACAAACTATTTGTTTTATGATAAATTTTACAAGTTGTAAAAATAAGTTTAGAACTTGTTTTATTTGAATGTGTCAATATTTTAAAAACTTCTTTTTTAAAAGGTTTGGTATTAGGTTGGTATGTTATAACAATTTATAAAATAAAGCAACCACAATAGCAAATAATATGTAAATCATATGGCCAAAAAATTGTTTGATCTTGCTAGAGCCTTTTAGCAAGACCAAACGGGGTCACGGGGTCACAAACACATAAACAACCACAAGGATGGACTTGGACTTGAGTGCATCTTCTTGTCTTGAGAGACTCCCACTGACTTCATGACTCTTGTCTTGGTCTTCAGTTTTGTCTTCGGGTCTTTAACATTTAATATTTACAAAAATATATAAAAATAAAAAACCCTAATCTATTACAACTTTGAGCCAACAAAGTGGGCCAAAAACCATAAAACAAAAACTGAAATAAATATAAAATATTCAACAACAAGGTCGGGCCAGAATTACATATTTTACACAATCAACATAAATTGGGCAATCTTTTGATCAAATAAAATAAATAAAACTTTGACCAAAAAATATTTTGTTGCCCAAAAATTATCTAGTTAGAGGATGAATAGGCAAAATGGCTACGTCAATTTGTTAAGGATATACCTAGGTGGCCGAAGCCAGCATTGGCCTAATGCATACGCTGTGATAGTCAATCGGTAAATTGGCAGAGCTCGTATCACAATGTGTATCAGTAAGAACAAGTATATAAGACGTAGTCATAATACGGTACGACAACTAATCTCTACATGAGTTATCACTGTTGACTACGTGAAGTCAAAGGATAACATCGCGGATCCGCTAACAAAAGGCTTAAGCAGAGAGTTAATTTAGAAGTCGTCAATGGGAATGGGGCTAAAGCCCATGAAAGGCTAGGTTTATGCGAAGGAAACCTAACTCAGCTGACTGGAGATCCCAAGATCTGAGTTCAATAGGACAACCTAATTGTATGAACTGGCGAAGGTCACTGTGGGGGAGAGTTGGTGGAAACCCTACGTATTAAAAATGGAGTTTACTATAAATTTAATAAGCTTCCTAGTCCATTCCTAAAAGGTGACAAGGTTGAGGTTAAGCTTATGGCTTTTAATGATCTGACTGAGGTAACCAGTCTCTGTAGATCACCTATGTGAGAGAGAAGGTGGGGTCGCTTCGAATGGTATTGTTGGGGCACAATACTTAATAGCTCTCGCAGAACCAGGCACGTGTCCATGACCATAACGGACACAACAATGAGGACTTGACGTTGTCAGGGAGAGTCTTGTGTGAAGCGTATTGTCGTCACACACAAACGGCAGACGAGTTCAAAGACATCGCGTTCTACTCAGAGCCAGTGGGCTAAGTGCGTTTCATAAGTGAAGGTTCAAAGGGTCACACCTACCTATCGTATGCAAAACTCAACTGTTGAAATTTAATTGGAATGAGGTTGCTTCTTAGAATGACTCCTATTCATATGTGGGTTTGTTTGAAATATGCGTGTTTTTGGTAATTCTCCATTCATGTGGGGGATTGTTGGAATAATGTGAATGTAGATTTAATTTAATTTAGTGAAATTATTAT
>JAUTDX010005587.1:0-32651 GCA_030844895.1 Ambrosia x helenae | reverse complement strand
TTTAGAGGTGATTGAATAGCCCATACCCAGTTACCCTTTTATGCAGAATCAGGTCGGTTGTTATAGTCTGACAGCCCACACCACAGAGTTTTAGGTTGGGGTTATTTTCAATACAACTACATAAGTTGCTTTATTTTATTAATTGTTTTTTGCACATTTGCACGGTTTGAAAAATGTGTGTTTCAAGCACATAGCTCACAGACCGTTGTATGTGTCATTAGTCGCAAGTTGCAAGAAACTATATACCCGAATTAACACTTACATAGCCTACACATATTATAACATTTACCTACACTGATAATTATATTGACGTACACATAACATGCTACTAACCTACACTTGTAAATATTTCTAATGTCGAAAAAACAATATGTTAAACAAACTATATACCCGAATTAACACTTGCATAGCCTACACATATTATAACTTCCGATCATCTGTCTCTTTCCCTTTTTCCTTGATCTTCGGGCATCTATGTCAAAGGAAGCCATCCAACTACATGACACTTCTTATTTATTTTGAGCTTTACTTCGAACCTTTAAGAAGTTCTATAACTTTCTCTACTTTCCTTAGTGTGTGGCTCATTGATGATGATTATAGCCTTCCTCAATCCTCATTATGCCACTACTCTTGCTGCTACCATTTCACTCTCAAGCTCATCCAAGTTGCAAACAACCAATTTCGACGATTAAGTCTTTACCTATACCGATTTTATTACATAATTTCACTGACGGATCTTGTCTTCAGTAAAAGTCTTCTTATTTTTGTATACTATAGAATGAGAACCACCATTGAAAGAATAGCATATTTGTAGGACCATCACGGATGATCCAGATATCACGGGTTTGGACACGAAACAAGTGCGAAATCCTCGGGTCGTGGTTTAAGCAACAATAAACGTCAAACACACATAAAAGCGAGTTGCTCGGATCTGGTTTTCAATGATAAAAATTATATTATATTAACAGAGCTTGAGTGTTACAAATGAACAACTGAGATGATTAGGGTAATCATTGAGTCTATTTATAGCTCCTGCCAGTCGCCTAAAGCCCTTGGGGCGACTGGCTTTTACCACACGATTAGATGAGGCTAGCCAATCGCCTGTTATCCAACACAACTGTCTAAGCCAGTCGTGTCCTAGGACCCAGTCGCCTGTAATATTACGAAACTGCCGCTACACCTCTAAACGAGCTATAATCAACTCGTTTAACCTAGCCAATGACATATAACGACCTATCACTAGCTCTGGACATACAAATAATGCACTTACAATATTAGCATGGATGATTTCATTATCGAACTGTTGTACCTCGTTTGATATGGACTAGACCCTGTTTCTATATGGACCGATATTATCCGGCCCGGACGTTAAGCCCAAGTTTTAAGTTAAACACTTGAAAAAATAGAGTTCAATAGATGTACATTATGCAATTATGCACCCACTAAAACTTTATAAAAACTCAATGCCAATAACTTAAAAGAGCTACACTTCATTTCATAGAACAAAAGTCGAACTTTCATGATCCTGCACTAATTTTTGAGTATCTGATAGCTCTACTTCCTCTTCTTGCCAATCTTGTTCCTTTCGAAACAACAACTCGATTTGCTCCAACGATTTTCCTTTAGTTCGGGCACGATTTGTAAACGAAAACAACCGATAAAGCCGAGAGACAATACTGAAAACAAAGAACGTCCCGGACATCGAAATGGCACGAGAAACAGTTAAAAACGACATTGCAACAATTCCACTACAAACCCTATTCCCGACCGCTCCTAAAGCAAACGCTTGCGCCCTTAGTCTTAATGGGAATATCTCCGATGTCAAAACGCCACAAATTGGCCGATCCCAACGGAAAAGAAAGCCACATTACCGCACACGAGCAAAATCACCAACGCTACTCCAACCGAGTGTTTGTCGAGCAACGAAAGAGTGATTCCTAAACCGCACAAACAAAATGTCATTCCAATTGTGCTCACGTATAGTAATGGCTTCCTCCCGACTTATCAATGACTAAAATCGCAATCATGATAAAGGCGGTTTTCGAGATGCCCACAGCTACTGTCGCGGCTAAAAGCCGCGACTTGTCTTTAAGTCTTTAAGTCCCGCGGTTTGAAGAATCTCGGGACTATAGTACACGGTCGCATCGATTCCCGTAATCTGTTGAAAAGACTGGATTCCAATTCCCGCGACTAGCATTCGCGCGACCACGGGAGTCGGGTTTAGCAATTCCCGCCACACGGCCGTATCTCGGTTTCCGCTTTCCGCGGACGCTAGTATCTCCGACAACCTCTCCTCCGCCTCGGACGACACTCGTTAGTTTTCATCAAAACTAATCTCGCCTCATCGATTCGGTTTTGCATCACGAGCCACCTCGGTGATTCCGGATCACGAATATCGCAAACGCTATAAACACGGACGGAAGGATCCCGACCGCGAGCATAATTCGCCAATTCGTGTGGGACGAAAGGCCCGAAAACACGAAATTCGACACGTAACCTAACAAAATCCAAGATGATGAAAATTTCCGGGAATGAGGTGAATGTGCCTCGGGGAAACCGTGGGCGATATCTCGGCGATGTAGACCGGGGCGATCATGACCCCGAAACCAATGCCAACTCCAGCGAGGAGTCGACCGATCATTAGAAACTCGAAATTAGGGGCTAGAGTCATTATGGCTGCACCAATCTGGAAGATGATTGCAGCCAGACCCATGGACCATTTCCTGCCAACTGCATCAGAGACTCTTCCTCCAGCTAAGCTGCCCAATATGGAGATGACACTTAAGCTACCAATGAGAATTCTTGTTGGAGTTCACTGATTTTCAGGTCTTCTGGATGAATATTATTGCTCCACTCATGACACCAACATCTACAAATCAAGGGTTTCAAGAATTTTGTCATAAATGAATTTAGCAGGGTGTAAAGGAATAGAATTGAGTCTAAGCCCGACTAAGCTTGAGTTAGACTCGTTTAACTTATGAGTACTTGAGTTTGAGCTATGCTGGTTTCGAGTCCTATTTTTAAATTTCGAACACGCCTTGTTTGTTGGTTATATTTATCTTATTTACTTTTAATCTACATTTCTTCTAATTACTTCCATAAAAATTTATAATTATAGTTTTTATTAAATATTAATTATTTAGTATTTTGTATCATAATTTCATAGAGAATACTTATAATGTAATTATACATTTAACATATTAAATAAATTAAATATATAAAAAACAAACTTATTTAGGCGTGTGAACTTACTCAAGCTCGATAAATCAGGCGTCACAAACAAGGGTGTTTTTTTTACGAGGTTGAAGTCGTTTAAGCTATAAGCTCAATTCAAGCTTTTATAGAGCCAATCTCGAGCAGCTCACAAACGACTCTCCTCGTTTACAACGTCTAATCATAACGTACACCACTCAGATGAATTTACACTATCTTTAGCTATTGAATTTACAAAGAAAGCGTTGAGGATTGTATTTACCATAGCCAAGAAGGACATTGTTGAGAGATGCAAAAACAGCACAAGCAAAGACATACTTCCTTGTTCTCTTGCTCCTTTCGTGCTGTGTCTGCTTGTACTGTACAACCTCAAAATCATCATCACCATCATCAGTCAACTCAGAATCCATTCTTCTGTACTTATTCTTATATTCCAGATCCTCAACACTCCCAATTTCTTGGACACCCATAGTTCACTGTCACCCAAAGGTACAAACAGTACTGGCAAAGGTACAACTCAACTTACACTTATGGAGTCATGGGTTCTTCAAGTTAAAGTGTTGATGATCTTATCTGGATGTTTTTTTAGTTCATGATTTGAGGAGAATACTCAATTTGGAATTGGAATAATTCTTCAGTTTAGATCTAACTATCGAAGCTTATTATTAAATATATTTTTTTAATATTAAGCAAGTGGGAGATTATTTTATAACATAATTTTCTTATTGTATCACACGTTAAACAATAGCAAGTTGAGTATATAAAAGGACTACGACATGGTTTTCGATGTAAGTAAGGTGGACGATTTATTAAATAAAAAAACTTTTATATACGATCAAAGAAACTATTCATATTTAATTCACAATGAAGAATTTTAAATGTTTTGTATTACTATTTTTATTTGTGGGAAACATATAGAGAGATCAGTTGTTTGTCAAATTATTTGTGTTCATCGATTAATTTTTTACCTTATAAATGCATTTTCATCGCAAACTAATTCTCAGATTGCTAAAATGGAAAATCATTTGGATATATTTTGATCGAAAACTTTTGCCAAAACACACATGGATAATTTTATTTGAATTTGTAAATATTGATCGAATGAAAGAATCAACATTTGTTAAGTGGACTGATTCGGTACAAAGTGAATAATTGGCCAAGTCGCCTATCGAATCATATGAGCCAGCTCTCCCCTCTCCTATGAAATAACTAGATTATAGGTATGTTTGACAAGGAGCTTTTAAAAGTTTTAAGCTTTAAGCTTTTAAGAAAAGACTCATACTCAATAAAAAGTCTTGTTTGGTTGAAGGAGCTGGAAGCTTTTAGGTTGGAGAAAAAGCTCTATAGTAAAAAGCTACTAGTACTAGCGTTTAAGAAAAAACTCTACTAGTTACAAACTTTTAATTAGTAAATAACACAATATTTTAAAAATAGAATAAAAACCTTCTTTACAAGCTTTTAATTATGCCCATTTTGGTCATTTTATACATTTTAATAAAAGCTACAACTACTCTGCCAAACACCAAAATATATTTAAAAAGCTTGCAGCTACCAGCCACCAGCTAGATTTGCCAAACATACCCTATATCCCGAAAGCTTTTCGGGATAGACAAATCTAATATAAAGTGTTAAAATATGTGGTATGATCTAGCATAGAAATTAATGTACTACAATATAAGAAAACAATAATTTTAATCATATGAATAAGAATGAAAATATATATTAAAAAGAAGATGTACGTTTGGATGAGAGTAGAACCAGAAATAACCATCACAGGGAGTGATTGAGGCGGTGTCTTGAAGGTGTGAGTTTTTTTTTCTTTTTCTTTTTTTTTTTTTTGAAAAATAGTGGTTTTAACCTATTCTGTACAGAATGAAAATAGAACTCCTATCTATTAATTTGAACATATGATTAGTGACTTCTCTGGATATAATTAATAAATTATCTAAGTACATTGTGTTTTTTTCCTGTATGAATAAAAATCCACAAAAAAGTCATTTTTTTGTATCGCACTGTGGTACTCGTTGTAAAGATAATAAAAAGCTCATGAATTTAGTGTAATTTTTTTCTTTAAAAAAATCACGTATATAAACGTTATTAACATTTAAAAATTGTGGGGGAAACATAAGAGAGAAAAAGACTTTTGGAGGGAAATAAGGGGGATGATGCCACGTGGTATACCTAAGGGGTAGAATAACCTATTTGAGTGCTATGTAGGATTTCATGCTTTGAAATGTTAATATATATATATATATACACACACATAGATATTACGCCACTTGTACTAGAGAATGCAAAATTGTGCGGGTTTCACCAACATGCAAATGTACCTATAACTATATAGTATAACTAGGTTATCTTCCAAGAGCGTCCCGGGATAGACAAATCTAATATGAAGTGACAAAATGCGTGTACCATAAAAGGAGTAAGCTGTTTTTTTTTTCAGAATTTTGTTTCATAAAGTATCAACACTCGATAACTCATACAACGTACTTCTAATTCCACATGTACATCTATTGCTCGAGCGATGTCTGTCACACCCCGCCACGGCGAAAACACGGGGATGTGATTTGAAAGGTTTTCAAGCACAAGGTTCGAGCAACACATGAGATGTAATTTAAAATGATACCATTAAACGATAAATATTGCCGTACATAATTTGGTTAAACATAAAATTGTCTGGAAATCATTGTAGCAAATACCGAAACATAGCATGTCCAACTTTATTAAATTCCAACCAGTGATGGTACCACGATTTTCATGCTCAAACCTCTCTCCCAAGTCCCCGCACCTCATGGTCAATTACCTAAAAAACATGCGTAAAAGATTTGTCAACATAATGTCGGTGAGTTCACATGTTTTAATGTACTATGTAAAGTGCTCGTAAAATTCGTGTATGACCAATCAAAAGCTAGCTAAGCGAATTATTACTGTGCAAATCATGAGTCCCATAACTAAACCTCTTGATTGTTGTGCCTCGCGCATTGTACAATAAAGACAACGTATGTATAGTAGAATACTAACACTCTCTTGTATGTAACCGGTTAGAGCGACTAACCAAGAGTGGGGGTGTCAACCCAATATATCTATTTAAGTGTTCCATGGCTACTGTTAGCTAATGGTTACAGTGTAAATGTAAGTACGAGGACTGTAGAGCTCATGAACTGACTACCTCATGTTCCACATTGTAGTCATGATAGAATATCACACAAGATGTAAAGTACTAGAAATGTAGCATGTTTATCCCCCGAAAATGTAAAAATAGTAAAATGGGGCCGTGAAACTCACCTGATGACAGTATTTGTGGTCTGGTAAAGCTGAAATGTGAGATAACTACCGTCCTGGCAATGATTGCCCTATGATGATCAAGGACATAGTAAGTTGTACGTTCTTGTCGTTTACCATACAAGTTGTTCACCCGACTCGTGAACCCTTGAGTTAGTTATATATGGGCCATAGTTTGTGCACGTGACAATTATTAGTTATTTCATGTGTACTCTATAAAATGTACGGTTTCGTGAATCTCGGGCGTTTTATTGTGAAAACGTATCTGTTATTGATAAAATGGGCCTCACACGTCATCATGGGTGTAGAATATTCCCAATCTCAACACGTGTGGTTGTTTTTTAATAAAACGAATGTTTTAGCATATGTTTATGTCTTTTTACGTCAAAAGATAGTACTAACGCATGTTATGGCCAAATTAACACATGTTATTATGGCATAGCCGAAACCTTTTAATGATCTTGTCTTCAAATCTGATCGTTTAATGCATCCAAAATAACTTATTTGTGTTTATCAATGTATATTTGAAGGTTTGCTAGTGTATGCTAGTGTGTTTTTAATGAAAACGTGTATAATCATCCTCACAATGTGGTATAGTTTCGAGTATATATATATGTATATATATATGTATATATATATATATATATATGTTTTGATTCCAAATCGATCCCTTGACAACTATTAAAGCGTGTGTGGTTTATAAAACATTAATCATGATGTGGGTGCATTCTCTAAGTTGATTTGTGTCATATATGTGTGTGGTATGCATACATGCAATTATATATATATGAGTACATGTGTATGTTTGGAATCAATCAACAATAAACAAGACAATGCCTTTAAAATCATCAACTTAAGTGGGTTATAGGGTCGATTACTTGATGATTAAGGGTGAAAGGTCGGGTAGACATGAAGGCTGATTGTGTTAAGATAAAACTAGAAGTGATGGTGAGTTGAATAGGTACCTAGTTGATGCAAGAGTGTGACCGAGTGCTTGGACTGCCGAGCTTCCAAGTGAGCTTCCTAACCTTGAGTCTTGTGGCTCAGAATGGAAAATTGTTATGGTTTTGATGTTGGGGTGATTAGTCGAGAAAAAGAACAAGAGTAAAAGTGAGTTTGGTGTGAATTTTTGGAATGTTCAAGTGTTCTTATATAAGAGCCGATTGGTATGGTGACGAAAACAATTGGGTAAGTCTCATCCTCTTAAATGGTGTTATGTTTAAGGAAGGTTAGCATGATTTGGTGATCATATGACAACTCAAACACTTGTCCCTTTCTTGAAGCGTTGGCCGATTAGTCATCACCTCAAAGAGGTTAATTGTCATGCATAAGTGATTATATGTGCACCTTTGTCTTATTACCACTTTGGTATAAGGAGTATTAGTCAAATATAATGCATTCTTTCTTGTCCCTTTTTTTCGGCCCATGTGAAGCAAGATCAACGTTAAATTGGCAATAATAAAGCATTGGAAAGAGGTGTTAGGAAAAACAAGGCCTAATCTAGAATGACCATAGTTGTCAAGGTGATAAGGACCCATGCTTGTGTCTTGTTTGCGGTCGTGTATCATCAAAGGAAAAGAGATTGCAAGTACAAGCTATCATCATGGATATGTCAAGTCTCTATCAAGGTGAAGGTTTGTTTGTCTTGTTAGTCGATCATCATCATCATTGTTGTCCTAACCTTTGGCCGAGTTGATGTCTATACAAACAAGGATGTCTAGTTGTGAGTTATGGGATGGAAGAAGGTTGACTTATCCAAATATGTGAACGTTTTGGACGTTCCTTTGACAAGAACTTGTGATTGTTCCTTGGGGTTGGGTGCGGCCGAATAGAAAACAAAAGGGAAGGGTTCTTTATTGAGTCAAAATCTTCTCATGGGAATGTGTAGTGTCAAGGTCACAGGTTCTATATTTGTATAAGGGAGAGACAAGACAAAAAAAGGTATGTATGTATGTATGTATCACGGTGTATGTGTGCGTGTTTATATATTAATTGTGTTGTCCTAATCAATGATAAGATCACTTGGTTATTTAGATATAGATCATTCAACTTATCATCATGTGTGTGTTTATGGATTTTAGTAGCCGATTGTATGCGTATGCGTATGGATTCCATGGGTTAGTTTATCTTGGAGAAATGAGTATATGTATGCACATGAGTTTGGCCAATTACACACACACACACACACACACACACATATATATATATATATATACATGATTTGTTTTGATAACCTCCAGTTATCCATGATATAGGAATATCTTTTCAAGTGGAAACATTGGCATATGTTCGATCTAGTGTGCTAATTATCATGAGTAGTTGTAATAATAATATTCACCATAGTGTTATAACATATGTTAATTGATGATAAACATGTGTTGTTGTGTAATATTAGCTCATGTTAATATGCATTTGTGTTCTAGATAATGTTTCATAATTCTTGTGTGTTATTCCCATAGAACATATTGAGAATTGCTTGGATTTAGAGTGGAGTTCTGTAATTTCCAATGTTGTAAAACTCGGCCAACTCGGCCGAGTACTTGGCGAGGAATCGTTCCTCGGAGGTGAGGCGCCCCGAGTTTTCCCTACTCGGCCATCCCAACTCGGAATCGGTCTAACTCGGCTTGGAATCGGTCAGAATCGGTCAACTCGGTATGGAATCGGTCAGAATCGGTCAACTTGGGATGGAATCGGTCAAGTCGGAATCGGTCAACTCGGGATGGAATCGGTCCAATTCGGCCTTGGAATCGGCCAACTCGGCCTGAATTAATCAAATTAGGTCTCTAGTTGTTGTTTTTGAGATAGTTTTAGTATTTGACATACTTTTATGAATTTATGAGATATATATAATCATTAAATTATTAAATTTCTATATAAATCACCATGTCCGAGTACTCCCGAGTACTCCCGCCTAGTCCGAGTACTCGCAAACTCCCCGCCGGTCGAGTTGAGAGCGCCTAGCGACTTTTGCAACCTTGGTAATTTCCCACTTAGATGTTGTCATGTGTATTGTTGTCTTGTTCATATGTAGTAATCCGATTACTCTCTGTTGAACGTGTGATTGGCTTGATTGTTCAACGCCAATTGTCTTGGATATTTCGGGTGTTGTATGCGTAAACGGATAATCTATTGCATTTCTACAATATATAGCTTTGGCTTTATAGACTGGGGCGGGGGGGGGGGATAGTGTGTGCAAAATGTCTAATATGCACATGAAATGACAATAATAAGTAAAAGGTGTACGGATGTTAACCTGGATCGTTGACTGGTGTCACAATGCCTCTATGCAACTTTGTCACTTCCCCAAGACACTCTAAAATTGTGATGTGAACCTAAAAAAAAACCAAATTGGTATCAAATGATATGTCATGATGATGATGATCAGCGATTCTAATGTGTAAAGTGAGGATATGTTAAATAATGACAATATGTTCAATCTTTATTATGAATACACAATCGATCACCTTGGGTGACACCAAATAAAACAATCAATAGGTAAGAACTGAATATCCATTTGAATAAGTATCTTTTCATGACTCCCAAGTATTTTTTTTCTTCTTATACTTAATTTAAGTATCTATTTCAATAATAACCATACAAAAAAAATCGTTTTTTTTCCGTTTTTTGTATAACACTATGCTACTCTTTGGAAAGATGATAAAACGCTTGTTAATTAGGTTTATTTTTTTTTCAAAAAAAAAATGTCGTATAAAAAAGTTATTAATATTTAAAAATCGTTTTAGCGATTAATCTATTCAACATCAACTATGTAGAAAACACTGACTAGTTTCCAGATATTTTATTATAAATCCTTCCCATAGGTAGTTCACACGTTTGACCATTATATTACCAAGTTATCTAGTTACCAGTTAAGGATATAAACCTTAGATTAACGGGCATCTTTATAACCCTAAGGTAGTTTAACCTAATTTTATATGCGTAACTTCATTGAAATACTAGATAACCCACACAACTTAAAACTACAATCAACACTAACATGCAATCATACACATCATAAGATCAACATAACAACTCTTAATTAATCACACTACATACGTAAATCAATCATAAGAAGTAATTGACCATTCTAAGAGTCATCGCATCCAAACAATTACTATGCATTCAATCCTTCTCACTTGTTTGATTGTCTTCTCTTCTCAAACATCAGCAGAAGGATGATTTTTTTGCCCTCACAATCGTCCAAAAGTCGGTCTCTAGGGCAGGGTTGTAAAAATCCCGACAAGCCTCCGATTAATCTCTAGTCAGAGGTTCACCGAGTAGACACCGATTAATTACTAGTCGGTGGCTATATAGAGATTCCAACCAAATTCTGGCTAAAATTTGTAAATTTCTGTCAAATTTTGACCAAAACCTATAAATTCTGGCGGTTTAATCCTATATACTTAAAGATATGAGTCGAGGAAAGGGTTAAAACATGCCTACTTAAAAAAACTACATATAAAATTAAAAATTACATATTAAATCCTAATTCGATTAATCCCTACTACTCCCGATTAATCGCGAGTCGGTACCTCATCGACCAACTAGCGCCTAGCGATTCTTACAACACTACTCTAGGGTTTTTGGCCGCCTAGATCTTGAAGTAGGCCGTAATTAGGTTTCACAAAGTATGGTCCCAACTCAGTAAGTGATTATATATAGGTAGTACCCTAGTCATGTGGGTTGGAGAGTCTAGTTCTATTAAAGTATGTCCATAGAGCTATTCAAGATGTGAGTATATATAAGTAGTACCTAGACTACCTAGACTACTATACCTAGTAGTTGCCTCCACCAGTGTGTAAAGATCTCTCTCAACCTATCACATACCCTAGTTTACGGTCTTCAATGAAAGGATCCTTTGCGTCAACAAAGTACGCAAGAATCCGTACTTATGGATGTCTATGTCGAACCGCAACCACTGTGCTTGCATAGGGGCATATTGCTTGGCGCTGCATCCTCAATTTCCTCTCCCTCTACCGTAGGCATCTCAACTTGTATAGGCTTAGGTATCTCCAGATGTATGACTTCCCCGGATGATGATCAATCGTCATGTATCTCTTTCCAGGCAGAATCTGATATGACTAGGTGTGGTCCAGTGCACCTTCTTGTCCCCTGTGTAGATGTAGAATCCATTGTCTAGTGCAATGCTAAAATGGACTCGAAAATTGACTAAGAATCCTCAGGAATTGTCTCGGGTGTTAAAGCATAGGTTTTAGAGGTGTAATTAGTGTTTGGTGTGGATTTTGATCAAATAAAGGGTCGATTTGGCTTATACTCGCTTGAGAGAAGGTGTGGGTTGTACTCATTCAATGAGTACTAGTTGTGCTTATTCAATGAACATGGGCCGCACATATTAAATGGGTACAGGCCATACTTATAACGTTTTAGCCATAAATTACTGTCTTATCATACATGCATGGTGTTAATGACCGAATGACTAAAAAACCTGATGCTTTATGCCATTTTGAGAGAATAGAAAACTCTTTAATTTTAGTAGGGCATTGCTATGTTTTCTTACTCATAACTTTTTATATTAATTATGTAACATTATATTTATCAACTCGTCTAATACACGTGATTGTAATCTAGTGACATCATATATTAATTGGTTATTCATTAAAGATTCATCATATATTAATTGGTTATTCATTTACTAATTATTATTTAAAATAGAAAAATAACAATAAATTTTCTTGCTGGATTTTATCATGTGAAGTTACGTAGGATCAACTAGAAGTTGATTCAGTTTCTTGATCATGAGTTTAGTGTCAAATTGTAACGCAACGAGTTTAGTGTCAAATTGTAGCCCAATCTGAATTATAACGAGAAAATCTTTGGGAAAATAATCACACAATTTTATAAGTTTTACATTTTATTTCGTTCAAATCAAATTTTAAGTACATTATTCAATCAATTGCTTATAGGTAAAATGATTTGCATGCCTTTGTTTGCCTTCGAGTTCGATGTATCATGAATTGCTTCATAAATCAACACTATGGACATTAATATGCTGGCGAATCTCTGTAATCCTCAGGATGGGCCATCCGATGCTCAAAATTTTTCTTAAAGATCTTCTTAAGTTGATCTTCAACATGTAGTCCTACTTGAGCAGCTAACCAATCCACATATTCAATCTCTCACCAAAACCGTTAATGTTGAAATCAGAAAATATAGCTTGTTTAACCACAAAGTAAAAGGAAACAAAAGACACTAATGTGAAAGTTACATCACCAACCCAATTGAAGTTTCAGTCGACGAAGGGGACTAACAAATTTTAATATTAATATATTATTAATAATACTAATAATAGTTTATGATTTTCGATACCCTCCTAACATTATCGGTACTAGTATCGTATAATATCGTTTACTGTTTTATTTATGATGACAACGATAACCGTTTTCGTTTTATTAATATAATATAATGTTTTATAAATTCCGAATATAACGTCGTGATATGCTTACCATTATGTATGGTTTGAGAAAAGTTCTACTTGAACGTGTAAAATATTCTAGTTTTTTAATCATCACAAACTACGGTATTGGTTTTTATGGTTTTCTTGATGTGGCGGCATACAATATATTTAACACAGAGTTGTATTCACAATAATGTTTTCTTAGGTATCGTAAGCTGTAACGAGTGTGGGTACTATAACAAACCATACTGATACCCACTGAACAACACCGGTACCATTAGGAGTATTTGTTTTCATGGTTTCAATTGATCTAAAACAAGTTTTGATTGCTTTGCAGAGTGCAATATTATACTGGTAATGTAATGAACCGAACTGAGGTTGACTGAAAACTCATCATGAAACGCGAAGGAATCTCACTGGTTAGTATGAAAGTCCAAGTTAGTTTATTGTTTCGAGTTTTGAATGTATTCTATTTGAATTAGAATAAGTGGCTTTACAAGTAGGAATAGTACAAATAATTGGTTTTGTTTTTTGTTTTTTCTTTTTAATTGGTTGCCATTATTAATTAGAAAAGACTAGCACTAGTTCGTGCAATAGCTGCGTGTTTAGGTTTAGGGTCGATTGGGTTAGGTGTAAACGGATTGACTAGTCAAGAGTGAAAAGTACACCGATAACAATATTCCTAGGAGGTTGACTAGTCAAGAAAGTTAACAACCAATATTACAATTTGTGTACCACTTGTGTATGATGTTCGTAGCTGCAAGGACAAGATCTCTAAGAGGTTTTAGACTGCGTGAATAGCGTCCTACCATGTCACGATATAAACAGAGCCATTCATAAGTGGACAATAAAGTCTAGATGCACGTGTTCGTGTTAAAGACCACCGTGAAAGAAGTGCTTTGTAGCAATTTTCAGACACAAAAAAACCCTAAGAAAGTGTGGGATACCGTTGTTGAAATGTAACTCAATTCCCGGTTTTCATGCATGTGCGTGGGTTAAGTTTGAATAAGGCCGTTGCCAAAGTTGTTAGTTTAGTCCGAGTCTTGTGGCTGATCCTAGTTATCAGTTTATAGTTGTTTGTGTTTTTGCTATTTAAGTGATCATTGTTGCGTTTCTTTTCTATGTACTCTCTTAATTACTTTCTATCTTATTAGTGATATCTGTGTTGATTTGTATGTGTTCATCATTTGTTAGAAGTGAATTGTATTTGCTCAATACCAACACGTGGTATCAGAGTTGGTGTATAAGTGCATCTATTGCTGATCAATGGCTGAAACTACGAATCCAAACAACTCAAGCCTCACCTCCATTCCAGTGTTTAAGGGCGATGGCTATGAACATTGGAGTGTGAGGATGAGAACCATTTTGAGATCCAAGGATCTGTGGGACATTGTAAACCTTGGGGTCAATAATCATGGGGAAGAGGGTATTGTAATGGCATATAAGATGAATGCAATTTACTCACCCTATGTGGCGTACCATCTTTACTTCTAATGATCACATCAAATTGTGATGATACTTGATCAGCATCACACAAAATAGCACCTAAACAGTTTGCAGACGGCACAGTATAGCGGTTATCTGAGTCGCGATTGTAAAGGCGAATTTGAAAGTTTGGAACCTCAGAATGCGCACACATATCCTTAGCCATGCGAAAAAGCTGGACATATTCATTCACTTCGTCCAACATTTGCACTAAAGAAGACACTATATCAGAAACTAAACCGGAAGAATCCAAATTTTGGAAAAACCTAATACGATTAGCAACCTCATTTTCCCCATAAAAAATGTACATTTGTAGGAAGCGTGGCGCATCACTAGGTAATGGGCATACAGAACCAAGCCAATGTGACACCTGATCCTCAACCTTAAAAACACAAGGCGCACCACCATGATTTATTTCCTCATTCACTTTTGCACCAAAGGAAGTCATGGAAAACATTGCATTATAGGCTCGTATGTTGGACATAAACTCAGAATTTAAGAAAAGATTTTTTTAATACTTATGGCGGTTCAGAAGGGTATGGCAACTCAAGTTTCCCACCACGACAACAAGGATTATAACGTGGCTGAGCACTAACAGGATAACTTGTTAAACGCTCTTCTAACCAAAAAAGTGCACCACAAAATTCACAAACTTCTGTGCAATCACCTAAATCAATGTAGAGAGGCGAGGTTGTTAATGCATTCTCGTCTCCAATTGCATCAGCATTCAAACCAGATGTGGCAGATTGAGCGGCCCGACGTCGTCGCAACATTGTATTTCTGTACAACATCTGCCGACGGGTTGGTGCCAACACAGGCAGCTCTGATGTTGAGGAGGAAGCAACATCAGCCGGTAAAGGCGGTAAATTTGCGTCCGAGGCAGACGAAACATCCGCCCGCCGCCGCTTTGACCTTGATGACTGAGAGTAAACAGGTGATAATCACATTACCGATATATATACAGGATTATCATAACACATATGTATGCACACCCATTGACCCTAGATTCTGAATAACCATTTTCTCAACAGCCAGCAACAACCGACAACCATGACCCATGAGCCCTATAGTTCACTTTTCTACACAATTCTTATCTACTGGCTGGAAATCTTGACCATTCCCACTAAACCAAGTTAACCAGGATCAGGTTCTTAACAATCAGTACATAAATGAATCAACATTTCTAATTACTCTTTAAACCATGCTGTTTGTTTTATCCCATGGTAGACACAATAATCTGTCAGTCGTTGTGAGCCCAAAAACATCATAATCAGGACTGATATGCATCCTATTGTCCTAGTCATTAATACCTATTTAAAACTTTTAAAGAAACGCAGCATAGACATTTACAAATACTTTCCTAAGCATGATATTACCTAATGACATAACATTAAATTTCAAATAAAACAATCCAAGGGCAAGAACATACCAGCATAAACACCACAAAACTGCAAATCAACAGCCAAACCTGCGACAAATGTGTGTTAATTATGAAGACATGATATAATAAACACTCAACATATATAATCATCATATAAACAATCATGGTATAACATAAACACTCATCATATAAACAGTCATCAAGGCTTGAACCTGCCAAAAACAGTCATCATACAACAAACTAATCCGTTTAAAAACACTTATCCAAAACCAAATCACCAAGTAACAACTTAAAACCATATAAACAATTCTAGATCTTTCTACCCATCAAAACATTTATTAAGATGCAAACAACAAAAGAAAAAGAACAAAAACAACCAATCCTAAAAAATAAAGCTGAAAATATTCATATTCTAAACATATTTATAAACTAATACAAACACATCCAACAACAATGCAAACCAAACATTCATCATAGACACCATGAAACAAAAAGTCACAAATACTCACGCAAATAAAACAAACAAACCCACAACAACCCTAAAATTTACTCTAAACTCGCATGCAAATAAATAAAACACATGCATTTAGTCAAACACATTGTGTGCAACATGAAACACCCAAAACTTTTTCATAAGGCATCAAACTTGATACGTGTTTAGAGATGAAATGAGTTAACAAAGACACATACAACCGTTAAAAAGACACAAAGAACAGATGTTAAAGATATAATTATTATGACATAGTTTTGATTTTACCTTACAAATGAGCAAGAAGAGGTGGTGAAGAAGACGCCGCAAGAAGCTTTGAATATGAAAGCATGCAGATTGTTTACAAGGATTTTAATGTTTA
This sequence comes from Ambrosia x helenae, assembly GCA_030844895.1. NCBI lineage: Eukaryota > Viridiplantae > Streptophyta > Magnoliopsida > Asterales > Asteraceae > Ambrosia > Ambrosia x helenae. Next base: position 16,021 of record JAUTDX010005587.1, on the reverse strand, counting down.
TAATAAAAATTTACCAAGTGGAAAACAGATGGACAACCCATTACAGTGCCACGTGTCAATGGGTAATAATAAGCCGGGTAAAAAAAAAACCCCACCCGTCAAACGTAGAACCTAGGAATCGAACCGCCGCCTTTTATGCAGCAGACATTGTGCTGAACCACCAGGCCATAAGGACGATATCTGAAATTACTTCACAAACAATTATTCTTATTCGATTCCGAAAAACGCAATGATTAAAATCACTGTTCAAAGTATAAGGGTTATTATTATAGTATAATTTGATATCAAGTGGCCAACTAGCAGCACATGTTAAATTTTGTAAACAATTTATTTTTTAAATATGTTTTTTTTTTTGTTTTAAGTTTGATATCGAGTGAGTTTGTTATCGACATCGGTTTGGTAGCATAACGTAGTTTAGATATTGAGTTCGAGGAGTCGGACTGAAGAAACATAAAAGTCGATCATCGAACGAAAACGTGAAATTTGTCACAAACATTCGTGTGATTCAATCTCTCCCAAGCACGCGGACCTCGAGTCGAAGTGTCAAACCTTCGATTTTTTTTAAGAAAGTGGTGAATAATAACCTACATGAAACATTTGTTCGAAATTGAAAAGAAGAAAGATTTGAAGGTGTTGAAGGAATCGCACGAAGACGCCGAAGAACCATACAAGTCGATTATCATCGAACGAAAACGTAAAATTTGCCACAAGTAGGGTTGGGCATGTAACTTTTACTTTTTTTACCGGTTTTTTTTATGTTTATTTTTCTGATTTTTTTATGTTTTTTTTGTTTTTTTATGTTTTTTTTAATGTAAGTTTTTTTAGTTAATGTAATTCTTTTTTTATTTAATGTGTTGTTTTTCAATTATTTAAAAAAAGTTTAGTGATGAAATGTGATGAAAAGTGAACACCGTCACATGTGTTTAGTGATCAGATTGAGTGTGATAGTGTGATGGGTGTGATAAAATGGTGACCACCCCATGTGCCCTTAACCAGCATAACTGTAAAATTTTATAGATCTAATGTTTAACACAACCAACTCATACAAACATCAATAATCAACACAAGGAACATAGAAATATAGTGACAAAACTATATTTGATACGGATTCGTATTATTGAAGCTAGGACCCTAGCTTAGATAAACCTCCTTCGGCCAACCGAATGGAGAAGACGAACAAAAACCTATTCTCAAGAAAGATAAGAACAATGTTTTTCAAATAAAATTCATGCCATTCCAACCTTTGATTACAATCTTAAATAGAAAAACTAAGGAGATAAACATAGAGAAAAACTCAACACTTAAGAAAAAGATAAAGTCCAAAATTAAAACAAATACTTAAAATAAAGATGGTTGGATGACTCTCGAAAATAACTCGACGGTCCATTATTATCCACGATTTATTACCGGCTCGACATTTGTAGGAACGAGCCCGGGTGGTTCTTCAAGTGTATCCGGATCCATATCATCCTCCCCCTCTAAAAAAGGACTCGTCTGCGAGTCGTTTTCATCGTCCGCCACAAAAGGAGAAATGTCAGCAACGTTAAAAGTGGCATACACCATGTAATGGCCGGGTAGATCAATCTTGTAAGCGTTGTCATTGATTCGCTTAAGAACACGAAAAGGACCATCAGCCCGTGGGTGTATTTTCCCAAACCGTCCTTGTGGAAACCTTTCATGGCGTAAATAAACCCAAACAAGATCACCTTCGTTAATAATATATGAACATTAAAAGTAAAGTATGCCAAAAAATTAATAACCGGTTTAGATTTTTGCCTTATTTTTAAAAGACAGTTATAAGAATCCAGAAAAAATACACGTGTGAATTTTTATTTTAATTTTTAGTTAAAGTTGGAAAACAGTAATACACACCATAGAGACAGATTGATTTCTTTTGTGAGTTTGGTTATTTTGTGAATGTTCCCCCTCAGAAACGATTACTAACTATACAAGCATAATTATAATTTACTGTTGATATTCATTGATAATTAAGGAATTCTTGGTGGCAAAGGTAACTTTTAGCCTCCATCCCCTTATATATACACACATTTCTTCTCTATTATTATAAACTCACTATATGCTTCCATGTAAGAGGCACATCAAGGCTGAAAGTGTGTCGCCTGTTCGCTAACGCCTAGAGGAATTCCAAGAAGCGCCAAAAAGGCGCGTTTTTTGGTCATTTTCGGAGCTGTTTTTTGGCTTGAGGCGTGCGCCTCCTGGATTTGAGGCGTTTTTATGCTTCTGAAAATATTTTACTGTAGGTAAAAAAATTAGTGTGGATGTCTGAGTGCAACACGTTACTTGTAATACATACATTATATAAATATTGGACATAAGATGAATAATGCCGACATTAGTGTAACTTGGTTAGTATGCGATATTGGGACTTTACTAGTTATAACAATGGAATAATTAGATATGAGAAACTAAGTCGTGCATATGGTTATATGTTGATAACTCGACATTTGGAACTCGAAGAACTATATAAACCACGTAACATAAACATCGGTTATTTAGTTAATACTAGAACATAAGATAATGAACTTGACACTCACGGTGTTCATGTAATTTTATAGAGTTTCATGTGGCGGGTCAATAACGAAAGTATACTTGGTTGTCTAAAGTCCTAATTTCCTATGCTTCGTTATTATATCCCTATGTCCAATCTTCATCATCTTTATAACGGTTATCAAAGTTGTCGTAAAATAACACACACATTTAGTTATTACTAAACTAGTATCATCATTTTTATTATGGAAATAAAGTTGATATCAGATAGTGATGGTGATCATTTAAACTTGTATCATCATATTAACAATAGTCAATAGTTTGTGTCCAAGATTTGTTGTACAAGATCATTCAACATGACTCAAAAGGTTTCCAAGATGGTGTATAAGGCCATTGACGGTGTGCTGGGGACTATAAATCAATGCATTTGAGTTTCTTTTTTTTTTAGATTGACCACTCATCATCTTGGTGTTTCTAGATCTTTAATTGATTCATTAGCATTATTAAAAATCCTGCAATAAATGATTCTGGATTCTATTTGGTTAATATTTGACTTAACGCATAGTTTAATAATTTAGTACATCAAATCCTACACTTTTGGGTCCAAACGTTCTTGCAAGAGATGATTATTCCATGGTAAAACCCTAGCACATAGTTTCTCACTTTTTCTTTAGACTTATGGTCCTTTGGTGGAAGAGAGGCTTGTTAAGGGCTTCTGCAACATCCTCATGGAGTCCACACCAAACACATTCCTATTGACTTAAAAGTCTCTTTTTCCGGCAGCAACGCGCAGGGCACCCCACTAATATTAATTGGTTATTCATTCAAGATTCATCATATATTAATTGTTTATTGATTTAACAATTTATTTAAAATAGAAAAATAACATAATTTTTTTTGCTGGATTTATCATTTACTGTAGTTGTGTAGGATCAACTAGAAGTTGATCCCGTTTCTTGACCATGAGTTTAATGTCAAATTGTAGCCCAGTTTGATGTATAACGAGACAATCTTTGGGAAAATAAACTCAACTGTATAAGTTTTACATTTTATTTTCGTGTAAATCAAATTCTAAGTACATTATTCAATCCATTGCTTATAGGTAAAATGATTTTTATGCCTTTGTTTGCCTTCGATGTATCATGAATTGCTTCTTAAATCAACACTATGGAGATTAAAACACTGGCAAATCTCTGTAATCTTCAGGATGGGCCATCCGATGCTCAAAATGTTTCTTAAAAATCTTCTTAAGTCGATCTTCAACATGTAGTCCTACTTGAGCAGCTAACCAATCTACATATTCAATCTGTCACCAAAACCATTAATGTTGAAATCAGAAAATGTAAACAGTTCAACCACAAGGTAAAAGGGAATGAAAGACCTCATGTAAAAGATACATCACAAGGGATAAGCAAATTAATTTAATATACAGAGTAATAGGAAAAGATAACGTATAAAGCTTCTTAACGTACAAAGCGTAGGAAGCATTCTCAGTCATTAGATTAAGACGGTGGCAAGATGGTAATTAACAACCCTAATCATATTTGGGTTAATCTAACCAGGGGTAAATTAGAAAAAAAAAAACGTTAAAAAATTTCAAATCAAAACAACATACCTAATTCTAACCCTAATTTTTCATCGTTTCATTTCAATTAGACGTTCAGAATGATTACACAATCAAAATAACAAAAAAACATTCGATTACAAATGAACGAAACGAAAAAATTAGAAAAACAGAGATTTACAATGGGACGATTAATCATACGAAAAACATACAATTATGAATAAACGCTTGTAATACTTGGCAAATACTTTTGATTTTGTTTCAATAAGTATGATTAAACATAAAAATTAGGTTAAAAAAAGTTGCAAACGAAAAAGATGAAGTTGGAGAAAACAGAGACTTTTAAACGCACATTCATATGTTTAAAACGCACGTTGTAAATATTAGACACACATTGAAAAAAAATAACGTGCGTTTAAACTTCATTTGATGGGACAAACAAAACAAACGCACGTTGAAAATTTTAAACACATGTTATACCTTTGAAAAAAATTGAAAGCCACCTTTGGAAAAAATTGAAACGCACATTTAAAACAATTTAAACACACCTTTTATATAAACATGTGTTTATATTGGAATCTATATTTCCTAAACAACTTGAACGTGCGTCTATATTTCCACCCACATATATAACGCACGTCTATATTAAAAGACCCAGTGGCCTACATTTAGTCACTCCGATGATTTAACTTATACCTTTTCCTACTTACGAGCCATATACGAGTATACGTGTCGTCTTGTTTATGTCATAACCAATAGTGATTAAACATTGCAGCATAATCAACCTGGGTCTTGGCCAGCTGGAGAGGCTGAGAAATAGCCTTCTGGTAAGATTTTGCCATAAAACGTTTATGAAAGAAAAAAACATCATAAGATCTACATTATCAACATTTGTGAACTTTTGATTGCTATGCTTCTTACAGGAAGCACAATTATTGTAGGAAATTATTGTAGGAAGGAGGGTATGGAAGGTGTTAATGTTGAGTGGTGATAACCGGTTGATGTGGTTATGATTAGAACTAGGGTTTGAGAATAGAGGAAGGCCGAGAGGTTTGTGGGGTGTGAATTTTGTTTTGACGGAACTCGGTGGCAATACGATGTTCTTAAGATGAGTCACCGGGAGGAGTGGGAGCAAAAATGCCTGATATGCCCATTGATTTGACTCTAATTGAGTTTAGTTGGGTTAACCATAGTGACAGGTGGCAAATTATCATTGTTTCTTATCCTTCTCACGTTAAGGATACTTCGTATCCTATACTTTCTCAAGAGTAATAGAGCTATGTATTATTAATAATAATACCATAATAGTATTTAATTTCCGATATCGTCCGAACAATATCGATACATGTACCAGTACCGCGTAATATCCTTTAGTATTTCATTTAAGGTGACGTCGAGAACCCTTTTTGTTTTTATTTATATAATATAATGTTGTTTTATATAGTTCCGAATATACCATCGAGATATGTTAACTGTTATCTACGTTTCGAGAAAAGTTCTACTAGAACGGGTCAAATATTCTTGCTTTTTTATCATCACAAATTTCGGTATTGGTTTTTAAGGTTTTCTGGACGTGTGGCTGTATAAAATATGTTTAACACAGAGTTGTATTCGCAATAAAGTTTTCTTGGTATCATAAGCTGTATCGAGTGCGGGTACCATGAGGAACCAAACTGACCGACTAAAACACCGTACCATTATGAGTATTCGTTTTTATGGTTTTCATTCGATCTAAAACAACTTTTAAATGTTACGTCGAGTGTTGGGATTATACTGGTAGTGTAATGAACTAAACTGATATTGACTAAAAACTCGTCACGAAGCGCAATGGAATCCCACTAAGTATTAAAGTCCAAGTTAGTTTATTGTTTCTAATTTTGAATGTACTAGATTTAATTTGAATATGTAGCTTGACAACAAGTAGGACTAGTATAACTAATTGATTTTGATTTTTATTCCTTTTATATTGTTCTCGTTATTAACTAGAAAAGACTCGCACTAGTTCATGCAAGACTCATGTGTTTTGGGCCTAGGATTGATTGTGTAAATGGGTTGACCAGTTTAACAAATTTAACAAACTGGTATAAGAACGAGTCGAAGAACTAAGGAGAAGATAGAGCCAGTGAAAAGTACACCAATGACAATATTCTCGTGAGGTGGACTAATCAGGAAAGTTAACAACCAATATTACAATTTGTGTATCGCTTGTATTATGTCGTACCTACAAGGACAAGATCTCTAAAAGGTTTTAAACTGCGTGGATACCATCCTACCAAGTAACAGTATAAACAGAGCCATTCCTAAGTGGACAATTAAAGTCCGTGTTCATGTTATAAAGACCACCATGAAAGAGGAGCTTTGTAGCAATTTTTAGATACTAAAAAAACCTAAGAAAGTGTGGGATACCCTAACGAAATTGAAATCCGAAATACAACGATATCAAATGTTGTGGAACAATTGGCTTGTGTTAATAAACAAGAAAATAGAGGGAATACGGAATAGAAAATAGAAAGAAGAGTAGATCATAACTTCTATGCATAATACTAAAACTTCAAGAGCCCCATATGTATGGAGTTGCAATAAAACGTAAACTAAAATCTAGATCCTAATTTTACTCAAGACATGGAAAGTGGTATGACCATCTCTTCCTTTATTTTAGCACATAATTGAAAAAGTCAACAATTCAAACATACAATCCGTTGGAGAATTGTGGTTGGCTCAAGTGTTGACTTGCATGGTTTTTATTGCATGGAATTAACTTGGCCACATAACAATCCACCCCGCTCGAACTCGCCTTGTCCTCAAGGCGAAAAAAACTGGATACAACTTGGCGGGAACCATGGCTGACGCCACTCGAGTCGTACGGTAGCATTCGGACCTATTTTCATGAAGCTCCACGGTGGACGCCACTCGTGTTTCTCTGTTCCAACTTCTGTCGTCTCTTCATGGTACACTTTCGAGTTTCGTTTGATGAGTTGGAATGGTGGAAGGCTGAATACATGTTCTACAATGGTATTTAGTTCGGTTTGTAGGTTCAAGTTATGGCGTATGGAGGCTACCAAAGGCTTTGTTGCTGGTGTGGTTGATGTAGTTGAAGGTAGTGTGAGGGCAGTGGTTGGTGGTCGTATGATGGCAGTTGATTGTGGTAGTGTGGCGATAGCGGGTGACGTGGTGAGTGGTGGAGGTGATGGTATGAGAGCGGAAGTTGGTTGTGGTGAGGCGGCAATGGGTGGTGTAGAGAAAATGGTGGCGTAGGTTGCCCATCTTCGAGACTCGCTTCAGACAAGATCCCTTATCTCAAAAAGCGTCGACTCGATTCGAGCCATTGAAGCATTCCATTCACGAGCGTCCATAAGAGTGGATCAATGCCGCTCTGATACCACTGTTGTGGAACAATTGGCTTGTGTTAATAAACATGAAAATAGAGGGAATACATAATAGAAAATAGAAAGGAGAATAGATGATAACTTCTATGCATAATACTAAAACTTCAAGAGCCCCATATATATGTAGTTGCAATAAAACGTAAACTAAAATCTAGATCCTAATTTTACTCAAGACATGGAAAGTGGTATGACCATCTCTTCCTTTATTTTAGCACATAATTGAGAAAGTCAACAATTCAAAGATACAATCCGTTGGAGAATTGTGGTTGGCTCAAGTGTTGACTTGCATGGTTTTTATTGCATGGAATGAACTTGGGCACATAACATCAAACTGTAGTTGTTGAAAGTGAATTCTTATTAACTACACTATGAAATTCAAGCATTCCGCAATATGGTCATAAGGTTAAATCTTTGTGTTGAAAGATTAGAGAATTTTACATACAATATTGGATTGAAAAACCATGAATTAGGAGGATTGTTATTCGTGGGCTCGAACGTTAATACATAACTATTGTTTAAGCAATTCAAGGTTCGCCAACACAACCTCCCTTTGTGAAGTTCGATATCTTCTATGTAAGAAGCACTAGCTAAAACACTTAGCTAGCACCTTAATGAAACTCAAAGATGAAACCTTATATGTGTACCAAAGAAAAGGAAAGCCACGGTTTAACTAATTTTGAAAGCGAAAAAAAATGACAAATCAAAAGTCTACGTGGGAGAAAAGGATAAATCAAATGATAAAGAGGAAGTAGGTAAAGAAAGATAGAACAAGAGACAGAGAAAACGTTTTACATTCAATTGCTTTGAGTGTGGCTGAAAGGGTGACATGGCCTAGTGTTGCCAATCTCATCCACCAAGAAGAAGACAATGCAACCAAGGTCGAGAAATTAATGCTTTCACGACCACTATCTAGTAATAATCAAATAAACACAAAGAGTGGATTTTTTATTCAGGATACTTAAATTATACAACCAGGCAAAAGAAACTGTCTAAATCGACAAGATATGGAGGAAGACAAATTGTTGTCATTGTACACATTCCAAAACATCAAATCGCACACATCGTAATGCTATTTTCCTAAAAGAAACAACATGAAAGAGTTGGTCCTTAAGAATGTGTCTCATGTTTATGGGATGAAAACGTACTTGATTTTAGTCAATCAGTTAACCAAATGTATTGTATTAAGATGTTATAATTAGGGTTACATGAAGTGTGGTTTATTTACACAACAATATTTCTGTTTGTCCCTATTCAATCACTAAACATAATCTTGGTCTAATACTCCCTGAAAACTAAACACGATGATATTCTCCAGATCGTTATTACTGTTATTTACTTTATCATCTATACAATCATAAAAAATGAAGCAACTTAAATCGGCTATATGGTAATTATAATTGAGTAGCAAAGTCGTGCTTTTTTGGGTTCGATACTTGTTTCTTGCACAAAATATACTATGCTATGATTGGTTCACTTTCCTATTGTGTGTAGTTAAGTCTAAGTAGAAATCATCTTATAAATTTAAAATATAGATTAGGTGTTGAAAATAGCACTTGAAAATCACTACTAACAGACACACAACAGCAGTAATAAAACGAAGCTTTTAATTAGTTATCAAAACCTAGTATAACAAATAATGTCTATGCGATTTTCTACAGGCACATACTCGATTATCTATTAAGCTTTACAATCTGAAACTCCGGAGTGATCCATTTTCTCGTTGTTTCTAAACAATCAAAGTTCGTGTTAGCTAGTTTAATTTCATCACATGTTAATTACTTAGACTATTGGGTGTGGAGAGGCATCTTCATGATGGGCCTCCAAGGGGGTGGTGTGCACCATGATGACGAGCCTCCTCATTGGTCAGAATTATTAAAAATAATAAAAAAAATATATTAAAAACAATTAAGTGGCCCGGCTTCAACGGCAAAAGGGTGCTGCCTATGCCGTTGCCGCACCAGGGGGGTGGTGTAGCTAGGCCCGGCATGGCTTTGCCTCCCCCTTGCCGCCCCCATACCACTACAAGAAATCTTAGCATTAGCCGTGACACTTTTACCAGCGACAGGGAGCAATAGCAGCGACATCGCGTCGTGTCGCCGCTATTGCTCTGTGTCGCTGGTAAAGGTGTCGTTGCTAATGCTCGATCCGTGTGATATTGCAAGAACAGCTCCTGGCCCTTGATAAATATTAGATCCAAGGGCTAAAAAAACACCCTTCCTCTTCTAATTCTCAAACAAACACAACTCATCTTCATCCTCCTACACAACCATCTTCTTTCTCCTTCAAACTACACACCACCATTAACATTAACATCAACCAAAGTCACCACCTTCAACCTCAACTAACTCCATCATCTAGCTCAACCACCACCGTGAAGCTCAACGACGACTACCGTGAAGCTCAACCAACTCCACGGTCAACCTCAAGCCCACCACCGTCAAGCTCAACCATCTCCACCGTCAAGCTTCACGCCGTCAAGTCCGCCACCGTCAAGCTCCGGCCACTAGTTTCTATATCTTGTAGCTTTAAGTTGAAATTATGTAGTGTTCATTTATAAAAAAAAAATATGTAATGTTATACCGATTTGAATGAGAAATTTGTCCTATTTTGTTTTATTTTCAAGTTTGAACAAATTTTCTACAAATAAATGAGTGCTTTGTTGTTTGAAATACGAAAAACCTTCTCCGGCCGTTCAGAAAAAAAATTCTCCGACAAACTCGCTGCTAATGAGTAGCTAATGAGTATTAGCGACGGGACAATAGCAGCGACACCATTAGCAGCGACGCGTCGTCGCTATTACCTTTACCGACGACATTGTCGACCTTTAGTAAAGATGACTATGTCACATTTTTAACTTAATTGTCTCCTTTATGCGGACTTCAGTGTGGATTTGACATCCTAGTTGCCTTACTAGTAAAGATGACTATGTCACATTTTAACTTAATTTTTTATTGATATCCATCAAAGTACTTTCTCTTGTTTTCATTCCTTGTAATCAGTTTCTTTATTACTAGTCCGTGCAATATTTGAGTGTTTGTGTTTAGTATCGATTGGATTGTGTGTAACCGGGTGAAACCAGTTTAACACTCAATAATGCTAAAAAACCAACATTCCTAGAAATACATTTGGTAACAAGAATAGTCTGAGATGAAAACCTGATATCTTAGTGAATGAGTGTGGCGCTTTGGGATTCCATTTTCATCAATTTCCCGATAGTGTTTGTAAACATCAGCCAACATCTCTTCTTTTGAGGGCAACAATATCTTGCCAGCCAATGTATGTGCTACCCACTTAGATTGTAATTCAAGCATTCGAAAAAAAAAGCCCTTGTTCTTCACGTAGATAGTAGTAAAAAAAACAAAATAACATAAAAATAATAGCAGAGAAATGTAAAGTAAAAGTCTAATGAATGACATACTATATGGCAATCCAATGAACGCGAGTCTAGGTGCAAGTTGTGGAAGGAAAACATGTTTGTATAGTGGCCCAACACGATTATCCTCAACATGTATCATGTTGCATGTTCTTAAAAAGGGGAAATGAAACTTAAACCTAAACAGATAGAATAAAAAAAGGATTATAGCAATTTGTTTTCCATGAACTTAGAAGCTAAATTTATAGTCCATACCCCGTGCAATGTAAGATAACATCAGCGACAACCGAATCACCATCTTGGAACTCGACTGTCCCGTCATCAAATACCCGTTTGATCTATTACAAATGTCACTATTTAAACCTTAACATTACCTTGAATTAAATGTATAAAATTTAATGGATGCACTAAAATTATACCTTCGTGTGTTGCCAAATATTTTGTATCCTTCCAATCTTGAGACCTTGACGTCTAAAGATCTTGAAGAAAGATAAACCTCTTTCGCAGTGGTCGAGATTTCTCGGGATATATCATTTGCACTGGGACCACTCCCGATCACGACCACTACCTATCAGTTTGTTAAAAGTTAATATACTACGTACGTTAATCAAGATGATAAACATTCAATTCAAGTGAAACGTGTAAATATTCACTAATTAAAAATAAAAACAAAAGCATGATGAAGATAAGAACCTGATCTTGGTATGGTTTGGGAATACGATAGTTGTGACTATGTAGTTGTTTCCGTGACCATTCGTCAATACCTGCTTTGCCAAATAGAAATTTAGCCTTAATGTAATATATAAATAATAATAAAATAAGTTTACATATATATGCTATAATAGAAATGGTCGTGTAAGGCAAATTAATATCGATTATTTTGTGGGGTTGGGTTAGGTTGGAATACAAACGAATTCCGTGACCTACTCCAGGATCAAATCCTTAAAATTTATAACTGAGTTGAGCTATATATGTAACCAGAAACTCATTAAATAAACTAGTATGGAACAAATTACATGCCCAGTGATCCTAATCAGTGTTACTAGTATCAATTTAATATTGTAACTTATAACTTATATATACTACAGTACAATATAGTGTATATAGGATATAATACAGTGTTGTACATAACTTAATTAATGTAACATGATGTCATATAACATAACTATCATGTAGTGGAAATGGCGTCTAATATAACTAACAAGTAGTGAAAATGGTGTCGTTAGACATCTAACCTAACACCTTACACGAAACCAATGTTTTAGAACATACCAGGGACATCCTTGGCAACTTGCGGTTCAGTATAGTGGCCATTACAAACGACCACCGCATCAAAAAACCCCTCCACCGCACCCACCTCTGTCGTCTTCCACTCCACCACAAACACGCTACCACTTAACTCAACTCGCACCACCTCCGAGTTAAACCAAATCACCTTTCTAACTCCAAACTCATTAGCAAAATCTTGCAAAAACTTTAGAACTTCTTCATGACCAGGGAACAACCTCGGATCACCATACGATTTGTCTTCTAATGAGAAGTCGGAGAAGCTCATAAGTGGCCTAGCAAGATTTGTCCGTAAAGATTTGTAGATACTGCTGTGAACAATGGTTCTCTTCGGGTCAAGGTGAAGACAGTCGTCAACTTCAACTTGGTCATTGTAAACCCAGGTTCCACCGATTTGGTCCGATTTTTCGAAGACCATGACTCGATGGTTCTCTCGAAGAAGCTCGCGGGCAGTGAGGAGGCCAGAGATGCCTGCTCCGATCACAGCTACATTGAGAGTTTCCGACATGATGGGGGTTGGGCGTTAGTTTTGTCCTTAGTTGAAGCTTAAATATCACGTTTTTGTAGGTGGCATATTTTGTCCAAAACAATATTATAATAGGAAAATCATTAAATATGTTGACAAAAAGATTATCAAAATAAATATTGGGTGTTTTGTAGAAATGGACATATTTAACAATCATCTAGAGAGAACAAACAAAGCATCGTTGACTTATATGACGGTAAAGCAAGGGCTTGATATATTAACCGGCATAACTGTAGAATTTTATAGATCTAATGTTTAACGCAACCAACTCATACAAACATCAATAATCAACACAAAGAACACAGAAATATAGTGACAAAACTATATTTGATACGGATTCGTATTAGTGGAAGCTAGGACCCTAGCTTAGATAAACCTCCTTCGGCCAACCGAATGTAGAAGACGAACAAAAACCTATTCGCAAGAAAGATAAGAACAATGTTTTTTTCAAATAAAATTCATGCCATTCCAACCTTTGATTACAATCTTAAATAGAAGAAACTAAGGAGATAAACATAGAGAAAAACTCAACAATTAAGAAAAAGATAAAGTCCAAAATTAAAACAAATACTTAAAATAAAGATGGTTGGATGGCTCTCGAAAATAACTCGACGGTCCATTATTAGCCACGATTTATTACCGGCCCGACATTTGTTGGAACGAGCCCGGGTGGTTCTTCAAGTGTATCCGAATCCATATCATCCTCCCCCTCCAAAAAAGGACTCGTCTGCAAGTCGTCTTCATCGTCCGCCACAAAAGGAGAAATGTGAGCAACGTTAAAAGTGGCAGACACCTTGTAATGGCTGGGTAGATCATTCTTGTAAGCGTTGTCATTGATTTGCTTAAGAACACAAAAAGGACCATCAGTCCGTCGGTGTAATTTCCCAAAGTGGAAACCTTTCACGGCGTAAATAAACCCAAACAAGATCGCCTTCGTTAAAAATCACCTTCTTACGATGTTGATTTGCTCTTGATTGATATTGTAAGTTGTGCTTCACAATTTGATCTCGAACCTGTTCATGGAGTAACTTGATATGTTGCACTTGCGCAACACCCTCGGCTCTAAAGTACCCGAGCTCAGTAGATGGTGTCAGGTCAAGTGGGTAAAGGGTTCGTCCATAAACAACAAAAAATGGACTTCGACCCGTGGAACTATGATTGGACCGATTATAAGCAAACTCGGCCTGTGGCAAGGCGAGATCCCACTGTTTCGGATTATCACCAACAAGGGATGGTGTGAACTACTAAATTGTAACCTCGCTCCCAAACGCTTCCACATGTTCGCCAAAAATGACTAACAAACTTGACGTCGCGATCAGATGTAATTGTCTTCGGTACCCCATGCAAACAGACAATCTCCGCAAAATAAAGACGGGCCACTGGGAAGCGTCATAAGTTTTAACACAAGGGATAAATGCGCCATCTTGTAGAACCGATCCACCACAACCATAATGGAATCCTTTTTTTCTCTGAGTTAGAGGAAGTCCCAAGAAAAAATTAAGACTGACATCCTCCCAGGGACGAACAGTGCTGGCAGCGGAGTGTAAAGCCCTTGGTTAGTATGACGAGTTTTTAGCTATATGACATACACGACAATGATTCAAAATTTTTGAGACCTCTCTTGTGATCTTCGGCCAATAAAAATGATCTCGGGCAAGTTCAACGGTTTTATCACATCCAAAAATGCCCAGCCAACGCTCCTTGGTGACACTCCAAGATGATAGCCTCCCGAAAAGACGAAAGAGGAACACACAACAGAGTTCCTTTATAAAGCAAACCATCCTTCTGATGAAAACTTTTGCAGGGACCCTCTTTAGTTTTTTTTTCAAACATCACGAAAGTCCTGGGTCATCTTGATAAAGGTTAGAAAAGGAGCTAAAACCCACTACCCTCAAAGGACATAGCTGTAGTAAGAGCGGGACACGGCTCAAGGCGTCAGCTACCGAATTAGCCGAACCGGCCTTGTGGCGAATAACAAACAAAAAATCATGTAATGTCTCGAACCACTTAGCATGTCTTGAGTTCAACTTGGCTTGTCCTTGAATGAATTTGATTGCCTGATCAGAGTAGAGATGAATTCATTAAGAAGCAAGTAATGTCGCCAATACTCAAGGCTACGAATGACAACATAGAACTCTTTATCGTACGTATTATATCTGCTCTAGTGTCACTTAATTTCTCACTATAAAAACGCAATTAAGCGGTGTTGCTAGCTGAGAACACCTCCAATGCCTAAGCCGACGTATCACATTTAACTTGAAAGACATGAAGAAAATTGGGCAGTGCGAGGATGGGAGCCTGCGTAACCGCCAACTTCAAGGCATCAAATGATGATTGCGCAGCAGGGGACCATATGAACTTACTACTTTTCAAACATCCCGTAATCGATGAGATAAAAGAACTAAACTTCTTATAAACCGACGGTAGAAAGACGCGATCCCATGAAAACTATGAACATTGTGTAGAGACGTCGGGGCGGGCCACATTGTTATAGCTGAAATCTTCGAGTCGTCCATGCGAATGCCATAACTCGAAATTAGGTAGCCTGAAAAGAGGACTTCTGAAGTTAAAAAGTGACACCTTTTTTCCATTTGCATAAAGTTTCTGATCTCTTAGAACCGTGAAAATATCTTGAAGGTGTGATAGATGGTTTGCCACATCCGAACCTATAAACATGATATTGTCGAAGTAAACGACTACACAACGACCAATCAAAGGCTCAAATATATGATTCATTAACCGCATGAAAGTACTCGGGACATTTGACAATCCAAGCGGCATTACCATCCATTCGTTTAGACGTCGCTAGTCTTAAAAGCTGTTTTCCATTCGTCTCCAGGCCGATACATATTTTGGTGGTAAACCACTCCGCAAATGAATCTTATAAAAGACTTGTGCCCCATGCAAATGATCTAATAAATCATCAAACCATGGATAGGGAATCGGTATTTGATGGTGATTTTGTAACCGCCCTGCTATCAACACACATGCGAAAAGTTCCATTTGGTTTGGGAACTAAAAGAGCGAGCACCGCGCACGGACTCATGCTTCCCCAAATAAGTCCTTTTCGAGAAGTTCGGTAACTTGGCCTTGTGACTCGTTGAACTCTTTCGGGTTCATGCGATAGGCCGGTTTGTTTGGGATGCTCGCGCCCGGTAAGAAATCAATGCAATGTTGTATGTCGCGAACCAGAGAAAGGCCCGCAGGGATTCCTCGGGAAAAACATCACTGAATTCGGATAGTAGTGGTTGGACTTCCGGTGGGACTTGCGGGATGTCGGGGTTTTCCTCGGCAATTAATAACCCGAAGATGAGATGGTGGTTGCTGTGATTTTGTCAAAACCGAAAATTCTGACTTTGTTAATAGCATGGATTCGG
>JAUTDX010005586.1:0-33076 GCA_030844895.1 Ambrosia x helenae | reverse complement strand
TTTTTTCAATCAAAGTGCACCAAAACATGTTAAATTCATAAAAATCAACCATAGGTATAACCACTAGTTATTTCACAAACTGTGACACCCGACAAACTCATGTTAATATTTTTATCAAAACATACAAGTAGACCTTAGCAAAACATTCATAAAACATACTTACTAGGTTAGTTGAGTTAATTCGATGATTCGGGGAATCATCGGGAGTCAGTTCGATGGTCTGGGGGATCATCGAGAGTCAATTCGATGATTTGGGGAATCATCGGGAGTCAGTTCGATGGTCGGGGGATCATCGAGAGTCAGTTACACGCATTGTCCAAGGGTTGGTGATTCGGAGGATCACCGGGTAAAAACGCACAACACGAGTCTCGAATTTCAGAAGTTGGTGAATTAACGTAAACGTGTTAGTAATAATAAACATGTTACGATCAATATTTAATGTGCCGATATCTGTATACGTGAAATTATGTGTTAATTGTAGCTAGTTACTCGTGTGCGTTAAAGCTATCAAGTGTGCATCAAGACACCTGATAGCATTCATACTCGTGTGGTTTAGGGCGAGTATGAATCCATACTCGTCTCCTGCAGCCCATACTCGCCCAAAATGCCAGTCACGACAGAAACACCTATAAATACCATACTTGACTTGTAAAACATCATTTGTGCAACCCTAACTCACCTAAGTGCTCTCACCATCCTTAACCTCTGAAACTCGTTTTTGCCTTAAATTTATCATTTCCCAAGCTTAAACATCATTTTCACGCAAAATCTAAGGTGTGTTATTCATCCTAAGCCCTTGTTAAGTTGTTATTTTGAACCCTAAAGGTCCAGACCTGGTTTTAATGAGTTTCTATCTTTGAAACCCTTTGAAAAACATATTCTACCTGTATTTAAACATCTACCTGGGGTTTTAATAAAAATACAAACTTGAAATGTTTTTGATGATCTAAACATGGGGATTTTTATGTGTTTGATTATGTTAATGATTTAAAGAAGTTGTTAGGATGATTATCTAAGGTTTTGATGGTGTTTGATGTGTTGTATGATTATTATGAGTTTTGACCCGTGTTGAGGATATTAGAAGGATTTAGGATAAGCTGTGATGATTGAAACTTGTTAGGATTTGTATTAGGATGATTGTACAACAATATGATGATGTTTGGAATGTGGTTATTTGATGAAATCTGATTATTTGCCATTTAGGGTAACATTTTCATGCAATGATGTGACCTACCCATAATATTATTCCATTCTGGGAAATACTTGCAATTAGCATGATAGACGGGTGATAATTAGGGATTATTGATAGGGATGGGTTGTTTGATGATTAGGGATTGATTGGAGGTGTTACAACATGATTCAGATATGATTTGGAGGTTTTGCACGCAAAATGAACATCAGCCTGTAGAGCAGGCGACTATGCATCATAGTCGCCTGGTTTAGGGTGAGTAGCGTTCATTCTCGCCTGTATGAGTACTACTCGTGTGGATGTCAAGTGAGTAGCTTTCATACTCGTCTGTTTTGATGCTAGTCGCATGTTTTAGTGGCCAGTCGTGTGTTTTGTTGCCGAAATTGCGTTTTGGAACCCCGTAGCATGTTTTGACACCTAGTAACATATTGTAAACCCCCTGGCATATATAGGAACCTCGCAACACACATTATGACCTATATTTGCATTATGTGAACTATATGTTTGGTTTTGTGAACTGTCATTCATGTAAGGTACGTATCTACATATGATTGCTTGTTTACTTGCATTTGTCTCTTACGTGAGCATATCGGGTCACCAACGGGTGTCGGGTCTTATGTGATCGTATCAAACATTCAAAAAACGTTTTCAAACATACACAGTCATGGTCTGGACAATCAGGGCTAGTTAACCTACCGGTTATTAGTCAACACACTTATAAGCATTTTATGATAGGTCGCCGGTATTAGGGACTATCATCGCATGGTTAGTTTCACGGCCCCAATTTTACACACTTTCTCATGGGGGAGAAACATGCTACACACTTTTTTACTTAAAGATCATTTATTACTATTATTATCATTTGATTACTATACGACTCATCAAAATCCCAAGGAAACCACTAATATGGGTATATAGCGGGGAAATGTGGATATATCTATTGGGCCTGACAAACCCCACCGGGTTAACTGGAGGTTGGACGGGTGCATATTGTCTTAAACACACAGGGCCTACCGGGATAATGGTAGTTCAAAGGGTACACACATTATTGAGTAACAACACAGTCAGCAATAGTTTCAATCGTAGTAGTAACATACATAATGTCTAGCCAACGTTCGATAAAATAGTAAAACGGATTTGATCTTTCATACTTATGATACTTATTTTTGGAAAAACATGTGAACTCACCAACATTATTATGTTGACACATTTTACCATGTTTTCTCAGGTCGCTAAGGTAGCAACATTGGTCTAGGATGCACGGGACTCCACAACATCCATCATTATCATTATGTCTATCTTTGAACATTAAACTGTTTTGAACCATTTAATTTTGTAATGGTCTGTAAAACTTATTTTATGCTTCCGCTACGTTTAGGTTGCATGGTTTGGATTATGTTATTTTCTTATATAGTTGTCGTTTGTTGTGAGCATTGAGTTGGGTCCTAGTGTGTCACGCGCCTCGCGGTAAAACTCCGCAAGTGGAATTTGAGGGTGTGACACAAACTGCTAGTTTTCCCTGCACTAAAAACAAAACAAAGTTTTTTCACACAAAACTTTGTTGACTAGAGCAACTTGTTTAAAAATCTAAATAATAATCAGTTTGGTATGATTACTGTTGATGAAAAGAAAGAGGATCTTGTCTCAATAGCTTTTGAGATCATGTGCAATATAGAAACTGAAAAACCAGCAAATTTGAACTTGAAAGTAGAAACATGTGGTCTTATATCTTGTGATCTTTCTAGCTTAGATGGATCCAAGCTTGCATGCCATGAGGCATGGATTTTAAAGGCAAAATAACTTATTGTAGTTTATCAGAGATAATTTAAAAAATATTTTAAAATAATAATAATAGTAATAATATAATAAATTTAAAAGAAGGGGGGATGGACTACTGGTTTTCATCATTTAGTCCATACTTTAATTAGTCTAGTATGCTTTAGATTACAATACTCTATCACTCATTAGAAGCTATACTTTTACCAAGTATTACCCAACAGTTTGGTGTAAACCAACACTTAAAGTTGGCACTAACGGTTTCGGTTGGGCAACCATTTGACCGCAGCAGCAGTTTTCATGCAGCAGCAGTTTGGAACTAGTAGTTCAGCACTGGCCAACAGTTTGCGTCCAAAATTTGTGCACCAGTTGTTTGACCTCGTCAAAACAAGCTGTTTCAACTCATGTATTAAATTTAAAGAGCATTTTAATTAACCACTTAAATCTATTTATGAAGAGATTAAACACATTTATTTACAACATTAATTATCTTGTTTATCACAAACTTAAAAATAGCTGAATCAGTCTCTAATGGGTGTGTATAAGTTCATAAACACCATACAAGAGTCACACACACCTACATGCATGATCCTCTATTTCATGGAAAAATATAGAGAGGACTACTCTCTGAATATATTTTTTCCCTTCACAACTCCATCTTGCCTACAAGTTCATAAACACCATATAACCCGTTGCTATCTTGGGAATGAGATCCATCTTCGGAAGTACGCATATTGTTTCGGCTGTTGTACTATGGGAGATAGACCGTCTGAGAGGAGGCGCAGAATATGTTTTAAGGATCCTGTGTTCAACATGATCGTCAACCAAAACTGTCAACGTTTTTTTGCTTATTCTTGCAGTGGAGCATTCTGACGCGAATGAGTTCGGTTGAAGACTCATGGTGGTGAAGATTTGAATCTAGAATGTTTCTCGAATCAAGACATGTTTGAATCAAATTTGATACATTTGTTTATATATTTTATATTCATTTTATGTGTTTTGTAAACAGTATTGTACTATTACATTTCCCATGAATAATTAGAGTATCGTTATTATATTTGTATTATTATTTTTAATAAAAAGTGAACCATAACTACAAAATATATAAAAGTTGGGGTAAAACATACTTAAATAAGTAAGAATGACCACATTAACATGTGAACTGTAAAGTTGAGTGAACATGACCGTTATAGCTAAACGTATACTTAAGTTCGATCTGAAACTACTCCGATCCCATTTATTATATTAATCATTAATTAGTATTGTTATTCAAATTTTCATCTAAAACAAATTTACTTGAGGACTTTCACATACACTACACAATAAAAGTGTAGAACAAAACGGCCTAATCCTAGAGGCAAAATTTGGTGTAACTGGATTCGAACTTGACCCCAAGCCACTTATTAAATTCTAAGACAAATGCTTAACCATTTAACTTTCATGTCTTACTGAGCCTAGAAAGGCCAAGACTTTATGAGCCAGTTTTAGGCATAGGCTTAGTTGTGCATTTTTACATGTACGCATGGTTCTCAAATCATGCCTTATTTGTAGATGAAGCTTAAAGAAGGTGAATTTGGTAGATTTATGGGTTTTAATCTAGTGATCATGATTCGATTGACCTTGTTGTATGAATATCACCATATCAGATCCTATCCTGATTAATTACTTAGACCCTCCGTAGTGGAGGGCGTGATGTTGAAAAAAAATAGCGTCCCCCAACACTGCTAGGGGGGGGGCTTTATTTTTCAAAACCATCACTTGGCGTTATACAAATCACGCCCGGAACAAAACTCCCCCCTCCAATCACGCTTTGACACCTCATACTCTCTCTCTTTATTATTATCATTTTATTATTTTTTTAATTTAAAAGATATAATAAAATTTTAATAGGGGCTTTATAAATAAAGCCTCACCACTACATCCCTTTTTCACTTTATCTCTTCATGCTGACTCAGCTGCCACGTGGACCAATCCATAAATGGGGGTTTTTATATATAAAGCCCCCCACTACGTATGGTCTAAAAAAGCTAAACGGGTTTCAAAAGGGTTGAACTTGAGGGGCCCGGCATTCCTCTGAACGTCAACATTGATGGTTAAAAGAGGTATTGAATGCTATAGCTTTTTTCTAGTCTAATCTAACAAATTGTCCTCTGTAAATTAGTAAAAGCCAATGTAAAAATAACCTGTAGACTTTTTTTTGAACAGCAAACAACTTTTATTCCTCACCTAAAGATACAATACATTATATAACTAAGACACTGACACAATGTAAGACACCCGATAAAACACCCTGAATATACAAGTATTACGTCATATATTTTCTACCCCATGTCATCAGAAGACGCCCATATCTCTCGCACACCACCTTGACTTGGGCTTCTCATACGCCTGAACCGCTTTCTAGAAACTGTCGCGCCCTTTTGGCCCACATCACCAATTGAGCCAAAAAAAGAAATTTGACTTTTCTTATTAGCCTATGATGGGCCGACTTGATTTGGTTGCACATTTATTTCATTTTTTAGGGTTAAGTTCCACCTCATTGTCGACCTAATTTGGCTCTAATTTCAATTCTTAAAAATAATAATTAATATTATCCTATATGTTAATACTACAAGTTCATGAACACTGTTTTTACCAACCAATTGTTTCCACGTTAACCCTCCCATCACCTCTTCAACCCATATGTTCTCATTTAGTTAATAGCATAAAGCGTAGCTTGTGAATAGTGATTTTTATTGTTATTTAGAGCATTCACAACCCACCTATCAAACCTTCTCCCATCTTTAAAATTTAAAAAATCCTACTAAAAACACACTACAACCCATCCACCATTTTATACCCTATCTTTATATTATGAAAATTTTTTATCATAGCTTTTCATATATAAAAAAGCTACTATTCATCCTCCACCAAATTATTGTGAGTGTATGAAAACGAGAAATATAATAAAATATGTGTTTGTGTGTAAGATAAAGATAAAAATGGTGGATGGGATGTGGGAAGTTTTTTAAATTGAGAGATAAATTTTAAAAAGTATGATTTTTTAGTTAAATTATAGGGTAAAAATGGTGGATGGGATGTGAATGCTCTTATTTATATAATAATAATTTTTAAGTGATTTGTGCATAGTGATGTTACATAACATGCTTAGTAGGTTTTTGTGCTTATTGTGGTTGTACATAGCTTTGTAGTGTTGTACATAGTGTTGTAAATTGCATTGTGTACTTTATACTTTTTAGGTTGTACTTTACTTTGTTTTTTTTTTTAACTTTTAACCCTAATAGTTTTATCTTTTACATTTAACCTCAACACTTTTTTTCAATTTCAACCTTGGTCCCATAAACCTTTTATCTTTATAAATTTTTCAATTTATGTTTCAGTCTAATTTTTTCTAGTTAACACGCCTCAACGTGCGTATGGGGTTCAACGTTTTACCTCTATGTTTTTCCTGTTTAACGGACATGTTGTGTTATGTTTCGGTCTAATTTTGTGAATTAAAACGTCGTAACGGGCATGCATGGTTCAACATTTTTACGTCTACCTTTTGTTCGGTTTATCTTTTTTCGTTTTTTACAAGTTTTTCAGTGTTGGTGGTCGCTGCTACGGTGTGACATTGATTCTACTTAGTGCGGTTTCACACCCCGCCGTAACGCTGGGGCTTAATCTAGTTATATTTATTATAAATTTTGTTTCACCCTACATAGTTTTAAATAATATTTTCGAAACGTTGGGCCATCTTTGATCGGTTATTGTTAGTCCATGAACCATATCATACCTCGAGCGTGGGCCTGCATTCCTATTGTGGGCTTTTTGGTGAAATGAACGACAAATGGAGTAATGGACGGTCATGAATCATGATTTTCATGAATCTCCATCTCAAATTTGAAAACTAGACCAATTGATATAAAACCATTTAATTATTGCCTGCCAAAGGAGTTTGTGGCATAGCGGTATAAGAAAAAAAAAACAAAAGGTGTTCATCCTAAGCAATTA
The DNA here is from genome assembly GCA_030844895.1 of Ambrosia x helenae. Classification (NCBI taxonomy): domain Eukaryota; kingdom Viridiplantae; phylum Streptophyta; class Magnoliopsida; order Asterales; family Asteraceae; genus Ambrosia; species Ambrosia x helenae. Next base: position 26,118 of record JAUTDX010005586.1, on the reverse strand, counting down.
AGGGTTTAATTCTCATAGTAAACATATTTGTAATTAAAAAGTACTAAAATGTGTGGGAGTTAAAAATTCCCTCAAACATGTAAGGCTAAGTAGGAACGGTTCCTATACACACACATTAGAACCTGCGTAATACGACAGGGAACACATAATACGGTTATCACATGACAAATTATTTTTTATATGAAAAAAAAAACAGCAATACTAAAGTCAAATTAAAGAGAATAAATTGCTCATTTTTACAGTGTAATTTGTTATATATATATATATATATATAGGGTGGGGTTCCTGTACAAAGTGCATTTTTTGTACAAAGTGTGAGAAGTGTATATAGGCATTGTGTTTTAAATTTTAGGCAAGATGTTTTATGTTCCTTTGGCATAGTATTATATAGAAAAACACAAAAATTAACAATTTAAAACACTAATTAATGTATTCTCAACATGCAATCTAAAACATCCTACGAAGATAGTAATCAGTGTGTTTTAAATTTAATGTCTAGAATACATTTGATTGTGTTTTAAATTGTAACGTTTGGTGCTTTTCTATATAAATCAATGCAAAAGGAATCAAAAACATTATAGCCAAACTTTAAAACACAATGACTACATAGACTTCTCACACTTTGTACGAAAAATGTACTTTGTACAGGAACCTATACCTATATATATATATATATATATATATATATATATGTTAACGCATGAGAAAGTTATAGCAACTTAAAAGTCGTGGGGTAGTTGATTTAAAAGTCAATAATATGTTTTAAAAGATTATATCATATATGGCGAAGGAGACTTTAGGGGTCACAACAGGGAGGACAGCTGGGAGCAAAGAGTCCTGGTGGTGGAATGCGGATGTGCAAATTAAAATAAGGGATAAACAAAAGTGTCTTAGGGAGCTGTTGCAGACCACTGACGAGGAAGTACGTTTGAGGTTGAGGGAGCGATACAAAAACGCTAGGAGGGAGGCAAAGAAGGCGGTGACAGAGGCAAAGAACATAGCATATAAGCACATGTATGCACGATTGGAAACGAAAGAGGGGGAACATGATATGTTCAAGATTGCCAAATATAGAGATCGTAGAAGTCAAGACCTAGGAGTAGTGAAATTTATAAAGGGAGAGGATGGACGTGTTTTGACCAAGGAATATGACATTAAGCTAAGATGGAAAAGTTACTTCCACAATCTTTTCAATGGCGGGAGGGACTACCAACAACCAAGCGAAAACCCTACTACACAAAGCCGACAAAGGAATAAGTGCTATTGTCGAAGCATCACACATGGAGAGGTGAGGACTGCACTTAGGAAGATGGGAAGATGCAAGGCGGTTGGTCTAGACAACATACTGATTGAGGCCTGGAAGTGTTTGGGAGAAGAAGGCGTTCAATGGCTGACTACATTATTTAATGTTATTTTCAAATATGGAAAAATGCCCAATTGTTGGAGGAGTAGCGTTGTAGTGCCCGTTTTAAGAAAAAAGGAGACGCCCAATGTTGTGGAAATTATAGAGGTATTAAGTTGTTGGGTCATACTATGAAATTATGGGAGAGGGTGATTGAGACTAGACTTAGGAGGGGAACTCAGGTTACGGTAAACCAATTCGGTTTCATGCCAGGGAGGTCAACGACGGAAGTGATGCATATTTTAAGGAGATTAATGGAAAAATATAGAGAAAAAAACGAGATCTCCATATGGTATTCATTGACCTTGAAAAGGCATATGACAGTGTGCCACGTAGATTGATTTGGGATAGTTTAGAGGGTAGAGGAGTCCCTGGGAAGTACATAGACGTAATTAAGGATATGTATGATAGAACTGAAACTAGTGTCCGGCGTCGGTAGGAGATACTGATTCCTTCCCTGTGGAGGTGGGACTCCACCAAGGATCTGCATTGAGTCCATTTCTCTTTGCGGTAATCTTGGATGAGTTGTCTAAGTCGATTCAAAAGCCAGTGCCATGGTGCATGCTTTTTGCAGATGATATTGTGTTAGTTGCAGAACTAAAAAAAATTTGAGTGTAAGGTTAGAGGAGTGGCGAGAAGCTTTAGAGGGAATGGGTTTAAGGATTAGTCGCTCAAAGACGGAGTATCTCTATTGTGATTTCAGTGGGGTTAACGACGACGAGGACACTCATATCACTATTCCGGGTCAGGTTGTCCCGCAGGTAACTAGGTTTAAGTATTTAGGATCGTTTGTTCAAAAGGATGGGGATATAGATAGTGACGTAACACATCGCATACAAGCCGGGTGGTGTAGGTGGAGAGCAACCACAAGGGTATTGTGCTATAAACGGTTCCCAAATAAATTGAAAGGGAAATTTTACAGGATCGCAATTAGACCTGCTATGTTGTATGGGACAGAGTGCTGGGCAATCAAGAAGACGCACGCACGCAAGATGGAGGTCGCAGAGATGAGGATGCTTAGGTGGATGGGCAGGCACACAAGGCTAGATCGGATTAGAAACGGGGTCTTTAGAGAGAGGTTTGGAGTGGCGAGGATATCAGACAAGATAAAGGAAAGGAGATTGAGATGGTTTGGACATGTGAAGAGGAGACTAACAACAGCGCCAGTTAGAGCAGTGGAAGCATGCGCTGTAGAGGGGAGAAGGAATAGGGGCAGACCTAAATTGACCTGGGATGAGCGTATTAGACACGATCTCATAGAGTTGCACCTCTCTGAGGACATGGTCCAAGAAAAGAGTTCGTGGAGAAGTAGGATTAAAGTAAGTGACTTTTAGGATTTGACACTTAGGTAGCATAACCGGGTATTGTGAGACCTTAACTATAGGATTTCTAAACCTATTTTGATTTATGTGTCTATTTATCCTATTTTCTTAAGTAATGTGAAACTTACATGTGGTTGTCGTCTCTTTACATATTTGTATGATGTTCAATGTATTATATTTTTATGCACTATCTTACTAGCTTATTCCTGCACTTGGTCCGTTAGCCGATAACGAAATATCCCTGTGGTGCTTGTACTTGTATGCTTGCCTGTCTTCTGTTCTTTCTTTTTGAGCTGGGGGTCTCTCTGGAAGCAGCCTCTCTATCCTTATGGGTAGAGGTAAGGTGCCTACATCTCACCCTCCCCTGACCCTACCAATAGTTTTTACTATTCGTGGGATATACTGGGTATGATTATTTTGATTTTAAATTTGTATTGATTGAATTTTTAAAATTGTGTCAATATATCTTTTTGTACAAATTAGGCCATGAGTTCAACTGTTGAGGAGGCCATCAGTATAGTTGAGGTAGACTCCCCCCCCCCCCCCCCCCCCCCCCTAGTGAACTCGATGGGATTCCACCAACTCCCGAGCTCTCTATCACGTCTCTGTCTTCCCTTGACAAAGATGGAGAGAAATGGTGGAAAGGTTAGTGATGTGGAGCTTAGATTGTAGTGAGGTGAAGGATGAGAGAAATTGGGAAGTCAAGTGGATAACTACACCAATAGCCTTATATGTATTATAATATAACATATGGGTATATTATTATATGGTTGTGTTATTGACTAGTAAACTCTAGACTCATAACAAGGTTTACTTTAATACAATTTGTTTTTAACCCTAAATGAAAAAAAAAAAATTGAATCCAGTTGTAAAATAAATAATTTGTATATTGATAAGTATAGAACAAACACATGAGGACACAAAGACAGCCATATAAAAAAGGTTGAGAGATGAAATTCCAACTTTCTATTAAATTAATTAAAAGTGAATTCCACTTCACTAAGGATGCATTTGTGTTCATCCTTTCTATTTGTTAACAAGTCCTCAATTATTCACCCCTACCCTCATTTGCTTAATTTTTAATAATTATAATTAATTTATTTTAAGAAACAAAAAGGACTTTTTGTTAGTGGGCATTTTCCCTTTAAAGCCAATTTAAATGTCTTTTGGAAGCTCAATTCTCCATGCCCCACTCTATAAAGTTAATCCCCTTAAAACTATCCTCCCATTTGCTTGAAAACAATAGTTATATCGAGAATATGTAGTTAATATTGTATAATTAACTAAACATTTTTTTGTCATTTTTTTTAATAAAAACAATGTGTATGTTCTTTCAAGTAACGTTTTAAAAACGTGATCGATTGCCAAAACGACAACTCCTGTGATTTTTTCAACCCAGTTTTAAAAAATAGTCGAACACTAAAGGAAGAAGAAGGCAATCATTGAAATTTTTCATAAGGTTTACTTTAAATTTTTACTGCTTTTATGGTTCATTAAAAACCATCATTTTTTTTCTTCACTTTTCAAAATACCACTTTAAAATGAATTTAATATTTAGTAAAAAGCCGTTGCATTAGGGGAGTGGGGAAGTGGTTTCATTTTTTTTTTTCTAAGTTCTGGTACTTCATTGGGGTTAAATAAATTATTACTTATTATTGTAAATATAAAGAGAGCTACGAGTAATGGTTTACAAGAATGAATACTTTTTGTATAATGCAAAAAGAAATCGACACATAAAACACACCTGTTGGAGGCAGGAGGCCTTAGCTCCAAAAAGAAAAAAGAGACTTTTACGTTGACAATCCAATCATTGTGATTTGAAACAAAAACAAATTGTAAAAAAAACAAACAAATAAATAACGTACTTGAAGATAATAGAAAAGGGTTAGATGCAACGTTTAGGCCATTTGGTAAACACTTTTGTCTTTTAGTGAGTGGTTTAAAGTTAAATCTCAAATAAGGGTATATTATTTGTTGTTAGACTATGTATTGTGGCGTGTGAGTGACTAGCCGTGAGTCATAAATAGTGGCGGATCTAGACTAAATTTTCAGAGGTAACATTAAATTCTTTTTATCATCTATACATATAATAAACCAAAGCCATTTTAATGACATGACACTCAAAGAGACATTCTCCTCCTTGAGTGTTGCATGTGTCATCCCATGTGGCATTGAGATATTTTAGGAATAAAAGAATTAAAAATAAAATTGAATTTTTCTCTCTTATGTTTCCTCCCATAACGTTTAAAAGTTAAGGGTTGGGTTATTCTACAAAGGCTACAAAAAATGAGAAGGGTGAGAAGCCACTAGAAAATGACATGTGTCCAAAGGATTAACAAGTGGGAGGGGTAATTTTGTCAAAAACATATGCACATGCAAGTCACATGCCATTTCCACCTTCATTTTTAAATGCCCGTAACTTTTTTATACGTCATCCGTTTTTAAAAAAAATTACACCATAAAATTGAGCGTCGTTTTATCTTTAATATGAGTACCATATTGCTATACTTTTGAAAAAAAAATCAAAACTCACTTGCATAAGACACAATGGAATGTAAAACATAATGAACACCAATTAAATATAGGGTATAAAACATAATCAAGAGTCTAGTAAAACACAATGGACGACATACTAAGACACAATGAATAGAAGACTAAAACACAATGAATACTTTTGAAAAAAAAAGTTGAAAACCCTGTTACGTAAGACACAATGGATGATATACGAAAGACACAATGAACAAAAGACTAAAAAACAATGAATACTTTTGAAAAAAAAAGTTAAAAACCCAATTGTGTAAAACACAATGGACGACATAATAAAGACACAATGAACAGAAGATTAAAACACAATGAATACTTTTGGAAAAAAAGTTGAAAACCCAGTTGCGTAAGACACAATGGAGATAACGTAAAACACAATGAGTACCAATTAAATATGCAATGAACAATATGGTATAAAACACAATGAACAGTCTAATAAAACACAGTTGACGACATATAAAAGACACAATGAACAGAATACTAAAACACAATGAATAATAGACTTAAACACAATGAACAACATAATAAAACACAAGGTACGCCTAAATACAAAACTCATTTGCGTAAAACACAATTAAAAGCATACTAAAAACACAATGGACAAAGTTAAATCATGTGTAGACTAAAAAAACATAAATAACATATTTATAAAGCACACATGCATACTATAACACAATGAACGTGCAGAAGACACAACGGAGAAAAAAAACCCATTTAGCACGATTTTTTTTTCAATTTTAATGTAGCAATGTGGTACTCATATTAAAGATAAAAAAACGCTCGTTAATATGGTGAAATTTTTTTGAAAAAAAATGTCGTATGAAAAAGTTATAGACGTTTTAAAATGATGGGGGAATTGACATGTGCATTGCATGTGGAGAGAGAAAGTCAACAAATGTGGTTTTCCTTTTATGCCCTTTCTCTAATTTATTATTTATTTTTTTCAAACAAACTAATCTCAACCCTTCAAATATATGATCAATGGATCATAATCCTTCTCACCCTTCCTAGAAAAAGTGTCTTGTGTATTTGATCCTAACCCTATCTTTTATATAAGAGATTTTTTAAAGAAAAAAATTACACCAAATTAAAGAGCGTTTTATTATCTTTCCAACAAGTACCATAGTGCTATATATAAAAAATGAAGAAAAAAAAACGACTATTTTTTTGTGGGGTTTTGTTCAGAGTTATATATTGTTTTAAGTTAGATATTAATATTAGAGTTATACATTGTATAAGGTTAGGCGTTAACATTGGAGATACATTTTTAATTGTTTTAGGTTAGGTGTTACCCGAAGCTTTCTTGCATGTAACTGTAAAGCGAATCATTCTATTTCATATGTAAAATTACTATGTCATATTAGATTTATCAACCCCGGTACGTTCCCGGGTATAATCTAGTACTTTCATACAATATAAACGAAACAAAAATAAAAAACAAGATAATAAATAAGGTTAAACACAAACCTAATAGATATCTCCTCTTCAGTTTTCGAAAACTTGAAATCGAGCCATTACCTTTGTTTTAAAAGGTGCGAAGCACACAAAATCAACGAGATCTAAAAACGATACGCAAAGCGCCAAAGCAGGGGGCTTTTCATACGTGATGCACAAGATAATTATCTATTTTTTTATATATCCTATAGCATTCTAGGATTATTTTCGCAATATTTAGACACAAATAAGATTTATATATGTTTTAATATTGGAATTACATACATGTATAGCCTGAAAAGCATGGTGTAGCACAATCTGCTACACAAAAATATGTCATGTACATGAGGCGCAAGCCTCAAAGTCAATTTTCACTAAAAAGGGCGCCCAACTACCTTGTTTGTACAACTTGTGCTTCAAGTTGCATGAGGCGCTGAGGTTTGTGCCTCGTGCGCTTTTTGAAACCAAGGCCATTACATCCTCTTTTTTACTTTATAAAAAACTTCTCTTTCTACCACACAAATTAAAGCATTGTTTAAATACTCCTCACCCATTTGATTGCGTAAGTAGTCTTGATTTTGTTCTTGTGCTTTTACCCGTTCAAAATATTAACCATGGTCAATGGATTTGTATGTTTTAATTAAGAAATTACAAATGGAATGGGTGATGGCGTATGGGCTTCTATCTTTTTTGAGGTTGGGCTTATGAAAACTTTGATGGTGTTTGGGTTTTTAAAAATTTGAGGGGGTAACGTTACATAAATTTTAGGGTAACGTAATACAAAAAACATAAAAAATAAAGAATTTGCACTCTGTAAGAAAAAGTTGAGGGGTAGCGGGCGTTACCCCTACCAAAAGCATGTGTCCGCCCCTGGCCACAAACCAATTCACATGACTAGCTCAAGCCACAACATCCTTGCTTGAGAGCTACTGCGAGCGACGCCAAGCTACCACACGGGTAGCGGTTCAAATATAGCCGTTGGTTGGTCAAAGACGAATGTTGACCAGCCGACGTTGGCTAAAGCTTATTTTTAGCAAGTTTTGATCAAAATTTCACAACTTCAATTCTCACAATTTTACAAACAATTTTTTTTTTTCAATTCACTATCTTAAATGGCTTTGGCATGGAACGATTTTTCTTTGTCTGACTCGTCCGAAGAAGACGATTTCTTTATGGAAGTGGGAAGGATAACGATTGAATACTTAATGGCCCGGTCTCGAAGACGAAGAACTCTTGCGTTAACTAGACAACCAGCGCTTGACCGTGATAGAGAGGGAGCAAACGAAACTTTGATATGACACTAATCACTAGTGGTCACCTCTGCCCTAATCACTAGTGGCGATCACGTGCACGCATGTTTCTAACCGGCAATTGAGTGGCTGTCACTTTCAAGGTTGTCCTTGTTGTCTCATCTACGTCGACTTTTAGTGGAGTATGTGTAAGGATGACCTTCACGGATTGCCATTGGCTAGGTGTCGTTGTCCGAGGGCGCCGACGTGGCTACCAAGCTATGTGGTTAACTTGACCGACATGTTGGTGATATACACCGATATATAGGTTATCATACCTAAGGCTCAATATCAGTACATAATATCGGTTAAAATATCGTCAATATTTACTGATATATTGTCGATATTTTATGTTTTTATAACGGTTACCTATGGTTTTAAAAAGCACGAAGCGCACAAAAGCGACGAGGTCTAAAACCGAAGCGCAAAAGCGGTGAGCTTTTCGTACGCGAGGCGCAAGACAATTATATATATTTTTTTATATATGCTATAGGTTTTTAGCATTATTTACTCAAAATATAGATACAAATAAGGTATATATATGATTTAACTAAAATGTACAACCTTTTTAGCTACATGTATAACAATTTTAAGCACAAAAACATCATGTGTACAAAAAGCGCCTTTCATCGCTTTTTTTTCCTGCGCTTTTCGTACACTGCTCACCTAGGGTTACATAAGGCGCACGGATTTGCGCCTAGGTGCGCTTTGCACTTAAGCGCACCTCAAGCGCGCTTCTTAAAACATAGCGGTTACCTTACCGATTTATCGATTTTAGCACAAATCAGTCAAGTGGTACGAGTTCATACTTCCATTCGAACCAAAATCGGACCTTTACTCGTCTCTATTGGGCGAAATCGAACCCATTGAAAGACCAATTGATTACGTGAAATGAATCTACAGCTAGGGTTTATGTTTTTTTGTTGCATCAGATGAACGTTGGAGAGGAAGAGAAAGAGTAGGCGTATGATAAACATGGTAGGGATTAGTTTTTTTTTAAGTCTAGGTATTCAACATTTAACCCCATCCATCTTTCACTAGTTTACGTATCGTTCCCAAACTTGTAAACTTATATATAACTATTATATATATATAGGGTAGGGTTCTTGAAGGAAAATTGGTTTGTGTGAGAAGTGTGAGAAGGATTAAAAATTGATATGCATGCATCATTTTTTTGGACGTATTCATGATGTTTTGGATTGTTGTGCTTAGAAAAACTCCAAACATAACAATTAATAACCGAAAACAATGTATTTTAGGCTTAAAACTTAAAACACTATGTCAAGAACATTTAAGCAGAGTGTTTTAAGTAATTACTAGGGTGTTTTATCTTTAATTTAAATTTAAATTTAATGACTATAATCCATTGGATTGTGTTTTCAATTTTTGCATATTGTTGTGTTAAGTGTTTATCAAGCCAAAACAACCCAAAACATCATTCCAAAATAAAAAAAATGATGTCTACATGTCAATTCTTAATCCTTCTCACATTTCTCACACAAACCAATTTTCCTACATGATCCTCTACTTTTATATATATATATATATATATATATATATATATATATATATGTATATATATATAGTGGAGAGTTCAAATGAGAAGAAAAAATATTATAAGAAGAAAAGGAACAAATTTAGACCAATAGGAATCCTCCATACATTAATTGTACTTAATGTTAAATAAATGATTATTTTTTTGTAACCCCCCTTAAACTAGTTAAATTAATGAAACTCATAATTCAATTTCAAAATATATTCTTTCATATAGGATGATTTTGATATGTGTAGGACAAATGTAGGTTGAATTTCTATATGTGTAGGATTAACGTATGATAATTTTGATATATGCAAGATGAATTTTCATATGTGTAGGACAAAATTTGATAATGTGTAAGATAAAGTATTAATGACTGATTAATTAAAGAGATAATAATTAATGTAATATGAGTTAAAGTATTTAGAGGCTGTTTGGTAAGGCTCTTAATGAGCCTCTGAATCATTCAGCGCTCAATGATTTAGCATTCAGCTCATTTAGTGTTTGTTTCATCATCTGAATGGAATGGTTAAGGCTGAACCATTAAGACTTGGGATGTTGCTGAACCATTAAGCACTGAATGAATTCATTTTTACTTCCCCCACTAATGTGGGACAAGAAGACTAACCATTTAGAGGTCCAACAAAACAGCACTTAATGATTCAGTACTTAACCATTCAGATCCTCTTAACCATTCAGACTTCTTAATGATCCAGCACTTAATCAACCAAACAGCCCCTTAATGTTTCATTTCTTCATTTTGTTCTCAGATTAAGTTTCTTCTTATTTGATCCTCTCTTATATATATATAAAGATTGCACAATGACGCTATCTCACCTTGATAACCGATATCTCAATATCGATCCTTAATCGATATCCAATTTTTTTATCGCATTAACTACATAGCTACCATGTACTTTCTATTGCCACAAGTGTGTCTGCGGGGACCACCTTGCGACGTATCCTAGGAGGTGGCATTCACCAGATTTTTTTTGTTTGTTAGTTATGGGTTTTATCCCCTCCACCCCCCAACCCGAATATTTGTGGGCTCAGACCTATATCCCAACAAGTTTCCTAGTCCAGCGCTGCTCCTAGGCGTGCAATCGCGTAGCTTTTGCGTGAGTAATTTTTGGAGTCCATCTTTTGAAGTCTCGCTTTCCTTGTGGTTACACCGACGTGGGTGGCTGATGGGACGAGTGACGTGTTGACAATCCCCTTTTGATGATTACTTTTTTTGTGGGTGTCCATCTTCATTTTCAGCCATTGTTCAGTTTTCCCACCTTAGGTGGGCGGTTTCTTCCAGGCACGTGGTTTGGTATTAAATGCGAAGCCTTTATAGTGGATGCCGTCAATGAAGAAACACTAGTTTAAACGGGTAGGTTTAGTCTAGGAATCAACTAGGTTTGGGGTGAACGATCTCTTTGATTACCATGAGCTCACTTGGAATCTAATGACTTGCAAAATTAAACACTGTTAGGCTTATTACAAGAAGAAGATGATGATGGGGTTCTTCTTACTTAGAATCTCTATACCTAGTTCATGGTTGTATGGATATTAAAAATTTCTAGACACAATATCATCTGTAATAACTATACATAAAAATAATTATGTTTGTAGTTTCTTTAAATCAAAACACATATACTCTTACAAGCATTATGAATTTTAGCATCTTGTAAAATAATAACCGTTTATTAAAGTAAGATTGAAATAAATTTATATCTATATGACTATATATATATATATATAATAAAAGAATTAGGGGTGGGACATATGACACTTGATGAAGCCATCTCTACTTTGATTTCTCTCTAAAAGTCTTTTTCTCTCATGTGATTGGCACATGCACTTTCCCTCATGATTTTTAAATGTTACAACTTTTATATATAACATTTGTTTAAAAAAAATTGTACCAAATTCACGAGCATTTTGTTATCTTTTCAACAAGTACCACAATGTTCATCCATAAAAAAACACAATGTGTTCAGGTAATTCATTAATCATGTCTAAGCAAGTCACTAATCATGTTAAGATAGTATATATGTTTTTGAACCTATTATTACATATAAGAACCCGTTAACTACATATATATTCACAGATGTAGTCAGTTTGGTAAGAATCTAACTTTTTTGTATTTTGATGGGTATTGCTAGGAACGTTGATTACAAATGTTTCTAAGTTGGTTAGATATAGCCTATCATTCTTAGACAACATGTAAATCTCTAGTTGATAAGTGATAATTAATCACCCCACCATGCACGCCTCTTAGATCGTTTTTCATGTATGTACTTTGAAATCGACTAACATGTGGTGATTATTGAAATAGACACTTAAATCATGTATGAGTAGAGAAAATAGTCAGGAGACATGAAAAGCTACAATCCTACAATCTTTTTAGTCGATAGCAGTTAGATCATATTTATTTATCTTTAAAATGGATCTTCACTGCTTAGAGATTGATTGTTTTATTCGGTGTCACCCAAGGTGATCGTTTTATATCCATAATAAAGATTGAACATGTATTTCATTCTTTCACATATGCGCACTTTACACATCATAATCGCCTATCATCATCATCATCATCTTCATGACATATCATTTGATACCAATTTAGTTGTTTTTTTATCCACATTCACATCGCAGCTTGAGAGTGTCTTGTGTAAGTAACAAAGTTATACTGAGACTTCGCTCGAGCAAGAGGTGCACACGTAGAATTAGAAGTAAGTTTTTTGAGTTCTCGAGTGTTAATCCTTTACAAAAAAAAAAGAGAGAGAGAAATTCTAAAAAATTGGCCTATTCCTTTTATGGTGCACACATTTTGTCACTTCATATTAGATTTGTCTATCCCGAAAAGCTCTAGGGAGATAAACTCGTAATATTTTAAGAGGCCATTTCAACATAGAAAACAGTTTTTTTTCAAATTTTATAAAAACAAAGAAACACCTTTATACAAAATAATTAAGTTTGTTGACCTAAACTAGAGATGTTAGTCAAAGTTATGCCAGAAAATGACGTAAATGAGTTCCTATTTAATGTATTGCATTCATTTGAAGGACGGAGATGGATAGACTTTCTATTATTGTAGCTTTGAGGAGAAGAAACATTCATGTCCACTCTAAAAGATGCATTTTGTGTGACTCAGCATCTGAATCGGCTGAGCATAAATTTACAACTTGTTAGGTGGAGTTTGTGGTGTGACAGGCCGTGAGTGCATGGTGTAAAATTCCTCAAATTTCCGCCTTTTGGTGGGGGATTTGTTGAGTTGCATTTGTATGTTGGTTTAAAGGAGCATGAGAATGATATTTTTCATGGGATACAGATAACTGCGTGTTGGAGAATGTGGAAAGCGAGAAATATCAAACTTTTTTCTAGAAATGAGATCAAGATAGATGACATTATTGGAGACCTGAAGTCCTTCGAGTTTTCATGGCTTAAACATTGGTCTAAACACAAGTGTATAGAATAATCGAAGTGCTTAAATTTTGATCTGATGTAGTTGTGTTGTGTTATGTGGTGTTTGTTTCTGGCTATTCTTTGGGTGGATGCCCCTCTTTTTTAAAGGGCCATTGTCGTTGTTTTTTAATATAGTTTACCCGTTCAGAAAAATTACAAGAGTTTTTACACTATAATTAATATCAAATTATGTCAAGAATCCTCACTAATGACCTAGTTATGTCAAATCATGTTGGGTAACCCACAACGATTGAAGTTTATGTCGAATGGATGTGGAAACTTGCTCACCCAATTTACTTAATCTCGTACTTTTTTTTTCACTTACATAATAAATATGAAAAAGTATCACTTTATACAAAATATATTACTTGAGAAGTTTGATTGCCATTGGCATTTATTTTATCCTTGGTACACCATTAAGCACATATTTAATGTCATTAATCAAGGATTATTTATACTGGTTCGACTAATTAGAGCTCGAAATCTGGCTTAGAAAAAAAGATAATTATTCTTTAACTAGTGGTTTATGAAAAGTGATAGAGACAAAAATTACAATAAAAAAAATATTAGGCAACATAAAGTTTAGTGAAAGGATCTCCTCCATCCAAGTTGGAGAAAAACCATAGAAAAAGCAAGCTACAAACAAAATTGCAATAACCAGTAGTGCATAATATATTATTTATATAAATTAAATTATCTATCATAAGTTAATTATCTACACCTGTGTCGAACAAAAGGTTTATACCATCCGATCTTAGTCAATAAAATTGTTCATCACAAATATGAAATATGAAATATGCGAACATGTTTAATATACAACCTATTACCTATGTAGACATCTGGACCACCTTTATATGAACATTGTGCATGCTTATTGGATAAAGTGAGAGAAAGAAAATGAGACAGTTATGCGTTACCACATTAACAAATTTTTAAATCTATACATTTTATTTCTAATCTCCATTTAGAACCCGGAAATTTTGTAAAATAATATTAAATAGTATCAAGTCCTCTGCGTCGTGACAGGAACGTAAAATCGTGTCAAGTCATACCAATGTCAGCGACCAACACTGGAAAAACTCGTAAAAACAAAGTAGATAAAAAGGAAAAACTAACACCGAACAAAGAGTAGACATAAAACCGTTGAATCACGCACGCCCGTTACGGCGTCTTAATGCAAAGAAATTAAACCGAAACGTAAAACATAGAAAATAATAACTAAGCCGATCTAGGACCCGGTTGTTGCGACAAAAATGTCAAATGGAGAAAACTAGACGATTTGCGACGGGCCTGTCAAACGGGAAAAAATAGACGAAAAAACATTGAACCTCCTATGAATGTTGCGGCGTGTTAACTTGCAAAATTTAGAACGAAGCGTAAAACTAAAAACTTGCGAAAGATGCAAAATACAAGGAACCAAAGCTGAAAGTAAAAAAGTCTTGAGGCTAAATTGTAAAAAGTGAAAAGTTTGGGTTAAAAGAAAATTATCAAAAAGATTAAATTGCAAAAGATATAAAATTTTGAGTTAGAAGTAAAAAATTAATTTTATTTTGAAAAACTTTAAAACATTATGTACAATACTATGAAAAAATAAAAAAATATGAAAAATAAAGAAAAGTTATAAATTAGTAGTATGAAAAATTATTTTCAAAAGAACTCGTAGTTATTGTTGTTAATAGTAAAAGATAAAGATGGGAGTTGAATGTGTGAATGGCCATTAGTCTTAGTGTGGGATAATATGACTCAACATTCACTTTATTTAAGCATTAGAAACCTACTCTACTTACTTTTAAACCCAACATTAACCATGATTCGCACTCACCTTCATTAACAAACCCAATATTCAAAATGGTCATCGAGAATCAACATCAACATTTTAAAGTATATATAACAATAACAATTTATAAATCATAAGACTACCAGGTATGGGACCGTCCCCTACCCCGCTTTGGTTCGTCCTGAACGCCAAAACCGCCCCCTTGGACCGTTAACGTCCCCAACGTCCTCATGAGGACGACCAGGACGGAGCATCAACATTATTTTATTATTATTATTATTATTATTATTATTATTATTATTATTATTATTATTATTATTATTATTATTATTATTTGAACCTTGGACCAACCAACGACTATTTTTTTTTAAAAAAAACTTAAATTTTCAAATTATAAATACCACCATTTAACACTGCCATTTTCTATAAAAATTCTCTCAACCTTAACCAATTCTCTCTAAAAAAATTTTAAAAAACAATTCAATTCTCTAAAAAAAACCCCACATGTCGTATTTACCTTTGGTTGATTCATCCTCTTCGTCGAGAGAGGAAGACCAACTATTTATAAACGCCGTTTGGGAAGCGGCATAGATCATTTCACAGGAGAAAGAGGAGGAAGAAATCAACTCACAACCACGTACTAGGCAAGCGGCCATAAGTAGAGACCAGGAATGTTAGTTTATATTTTTTTAAAAATCTATATCGTCACTATATTTTTTTTAGAATTTATATCGTCACAATATTTAATTTAATTTACAAAATACGTGTAGGCACTCACGAGAGATTAGTAGGTGATTATTTTGCCGATCAACTGTTGTACAAGGCTGAGATGTTTAGGTGTCGGTTCCGAATGAGCCGTCGACTTTTCCTACGTATAGCCGATGATTTTCGAGCCGTGACCCGTTTTTTACTTTACGATACATAGATTAGGGTTTGGGGTGGCGATAATGGTGTTGGCAAGGTGGTGATGGCAGGAGATGGTGATGGTGGTTGGTGATGATAGTGGTGGTGGTAGAGAAGAAGAAAAAAAAGAATTTAGAAAAAAAAAATGTATACACAATATAATTTTGTATATAAATAGTTTTGTTACATTTTAACTATAAGAATTGTCCTATATAGATAAAAAGATCCATTAGCCCCTCATGTGCCTTGCATATAACCTCAATTAACTGAGTTTTTCTAACCTAGTTAGTGGAAAATATAAAACCTATAGCAAACTATTGAAAAAAGGACACAAAGTGAAAATAAAACTGTTAAAGGACCTAATCCATAATTTTAAGGTTCATAAAATACAAAAATTGTAATTTTGTGTAATAGAAATACAAACCACACAAGGTAGATAAGAATTGTTTTGTATTTCATTTGTAAGAGTCGAGTTACAAGGTTTGGAAAAGGGTTGTTTAGATATGCCAAGAGGATAGATACAAAAAATATATATATTTCAAAGTCGGACGGTCATACACATCAGACATTATGCACCTTTGTCCAACTATGTTGTTTATAAAAAATAGATCCATTAATTGAAGTCCAAAACACATAGTTTGACCCCTTTAAAGATTTTCTAATTGCTATAAAACCATGATTTTGATTTGATACCAAGTTATAATTAAAAAGATCAAGAGACAAATGTTAAAATGTTAAACCTAGTAAAAGTACAGCCCAATTGTCATTTGTCTCTAACCCTTATCAAAACCATTGCCAACTTGATTTGTATAGTCATCATATGGAAAGCTTCCCATGATTTTAATCGTTTTATAAAGACTTCTTTTGTAAAACTTATTTGGGTTTATAAAAGCTATTTGTAGGAAACCATGAAACATTTATCTATGGCATACTCTAGAATCAGTTCATTTTCACTAGTGAAATTTTGCATTATTGCATAATAAATTCATCATTGATTAAATTCAATGATGTGTTGGAAAATAGTTTTATAAGGAGATAGTCGATGCATCGTCCATTCATGCCATCTACTTTATTCTTTTGTTTTGTTATCGAGTAACTAAGATTGGTTATGGTTGGTGCACGGTCAGGTTGTGCACCTGTCATACTGCTTCTGACTTATTTTGATTTTTCATTTGAATTCCATAAATTATGGGAGAAATATGTTATAATGGAAAAAGATCAAATACAAACAGTTTTTTCGATACGAACGGTACGATTTAAAGGAAAAAACACGCGGAGCATTTATAACTAGAGTAATTAAATTACTCTAGTTATAAATGCTCCGCGTGTTTTTTCCTTCAATCCGTACAGTTCGTACCGAAAAAGTGTTTGTACGTGAACCTACCCCATGTTATAAAATAATATATATGATGTGTATTTTTTTTATATCATTAAAATAGGTAAAGTGCGTTTTAACATGTATGCACCACCACTAAGTTTATGACTATGCATTATCATCTTGAGAAGCTTTGTTGACACACGACATTTTAGTCATGTAAAAATGTCCCCTTGACAGTTGTAAAAATATATATTTTTAAATTACCTATTGTTTACTACCCATTTTTGTTTTGTTCGTAAATTTTAATTCTTAATCACACACCTTTTAGGAGTTTTAGGCATAGATAACGACTAGTTGCACAACTTGAGTTTGACACTTCACTTTATTTCCCTAACCTATCCTCCCACATTTGTTATTATGCTTCTTCTTCTTCTTCTTTTTTTTTTTCCTTTTTTGCGACATAGCAAATAAACACTTGGTGGCTATTTTTTAGCAATTGTATCACAAAAATCTAGTTTATTCTTAATTCATGTGTAAGAAAATATATATACATACACAAACATATAGAGAGAGAATTAATGAGTTAAGTAAGAAAAGTTTTAACTACTTAGTTATTAACGATGATTGAGAAATATCGAGATAAGATATGTTTGGCCTTTTTTTAATTTAAGAAATAGAACATATAGGAGTGAAATAAGAAAAGTGGACATAAGAGTTTAGGGCCCACAAAATTATGACACGTGACGCAACCAGTTGCTTGTATTAAATCGTTTTGGGATGTTGTTCAAGATTTTTTTATTCTCAAGATATTCTTGTAAAGGCCGAGGAGGGCTGAGTTGACGTCGGCTTCGAACGGGAACACTACCCCCCCTCAATTCGGTTTCGATGACTTTGGGACTTCTCCCCATCTCTCCGACTGCTCACATGTCTCTATCTTTCTCTTGTTTCTCCCCACTCTTGATTTATAGTAGAGATGAAGGGGAACACCGTCTTCCTTGATGAGGATTGAGTGAAAGGTGATGAGGTGGAAATGATGTGAAGAACGGATGAATAAGTTTGATTTGCAACCATACACCTCATGAGTCATGACCATCAGCATATTTGCTAAAGAGTACCTTAACTTGCAATTTTTTAAATTTTAGCCACTAAACTAGTTACTTGTTTTTATAAAATTTGGTTTGGTAATTGATCATTAATTCATTATCTCACCTTTATATAACATTATAACGCGTGTATAGCCTATTAGTTTTATGCAATTTTTGTTTATATATATCACCTTTTACCAAAATTATAGTTGTGGACGTATATATAGATTTTCTTTATGTAAATTACAAAATAAATATTCTATTCTTTTAACTAATATAGTAAGCAAGCAACTTGAATGAATACTAATGTTACCGATAAGATTCTTTTAAGTGGCAACAAACTTGGTTTTTTTTTTTTTCTTTTAGATTATTACCCAAAACTTGAAGTATTTAGGATGGGTATGGATTTAAAGAAAAAATATTTTGCGGGTGCGGGACGGGTATGTGATTAGATGATATCCGACCCGATTACCTGAAACTATATACATGTTTACCCAATAGATATATCTGAATTCTTTAAGTTTTATATTTATGTTCCTTAATTATTATTGCATTCTAGTAGCTTTATTATTTAAAAAAATTTATTATTCTTTTGGAATATATAATTTAATGACATTAATTATATTTATATTGTGTGAAATAAAATAATATTATTGAGAGTAATATTAAAATATATTTACATTTTTGAATATTTTTAGAAGGTGATGATATTATTTATCATAATTTAATATATTGTATGAATTTTTAAAACATACAATTGTAAAGGAAACTAAAAATATATATACATGAAAATCCCAACGGTAACCCGTTACTTGCAGGTATGCTCGATTGCCTGATACCCCGTGGGCAATTACCGACGGGTAATGGGTCGGGTATGGAACTCGATTTAATAATCGGGTATGGGTATAGGATTGGCAATACCCAATCCATCTACGACCCATTGTCATCCGTAAAAACACTAACTACACACGTAACATGCAAGTATACATATCATTACCATAATATAGATAAGAAAAGTTCACCAAGTATCAACCCATGGACACGGTAGCTCGTAATACTAGGTTTATCTCTTAATATGTGATCTATGAACTAACTTAAAATAAATAACTAAACAATTATAGATTTTACAACGCAAGCAGTGATTAAAGAATCTAATTATCCAGACTTGATTCAACAAGTAATGACTTACACAATGAACGATAATACTTATGGAACTACCTAAAGACTTAACTTGATAATAGCGTATGAAATGCTAAGAAAGATCAATATCGACTAAGGTTAATCCTACCAAACCAGTGTTGAAAGCTATAGGCACACCACAAGACCTAATTTGGTAAAATTAGCTATTGTTGTCGATTCTTATGATTTAGGATTTTTAGATTGGGTTCAAGACCATTCTGCCAACATAGCGATTTACAAACCAATCAAGATCAATTATTTAGAAAACTCTAACTAGTTTCTAGCTCCTTTTATTAAGATAATTCACATAGGTAGTCTATATGTTTTAACAACTATTAAAGTTCCAAATCCTAAGTTTATGGACATCAATATAACCTAGAGACAGAAGATACCGAATCTAACATGTTTAGACGGACATGATGAACAAAAGTAAAAAAATACCAAAAATATCATCTAGAACAAATTCAAAGAAAAGAAAACAGTAAAGAAGTAACCCGCTAGGTCAACTCTCACTTCCAACGATGTTAGATCTTCGATTCTCTCGTCTTTTCACTCGTTTCTCCTTCAAACATCACCTCAATCACCTTTTTCATCTTTCCCGTCATCAAAAGTCTCCCTTAGGGTTTCCCCATCGCATGGTATAAATAGGCGGCGTAATCAAGGTTTCAAGTCTAGTATACTCACTAAGTAGATTCGGGCCGTACTCCCATTAAACCTAGCCCACCTATGGTTTGGACTTATTCCTGTTTTGGCCTCTTTTATTTCGGTGACGGGTATGGGTCATACTCCAGTTAATGCATACGGGTTGTATCCTCCTCAAAACTTCAATATTTTTAAAACCTTCTCCTTTTTATGTAGTACCCAGCAAATCACTAACAACTTATCAATCATATCTACCGATTCTAGACAAAAAAATCTTAAATGCGAGCCTATATATAAAAACTATGTGTCATTTGGATCACATCACCATACTCGACCAGTATCAACCAAATATTGTTTAAATGTACATGCCATATTTGTGTAGTAAGGTTAGGATGAGCATTTGGTACCAAAGTACAGGTACCGATTCCGAACCGAACCATACCGAGCCTTTTCGATACCAATTCGGTACCCACCTTTGCTTTTTCAGGATCAATACTTTCGGTTCGGCACTCTACAATATTTTTGGTTGATTTACTTTCGAATACCGATACGGTACCAAACCCGTACTGTACCAAACACTTCCAGTGCCTGTACCAGTACCCAGTTTTTAACCTTTTTCAGGATCAGTATTTTCAGTTTGATACCAATCTCACACGTAATACTTTGTAGGTCATATTCCAATAATACCCAATTAACAAATGATAAGTGTGAGGGTGTTTTATGAGGTTTCTAAGATTAATAGAGGGCATAAAGAGCAATGAGTTATAATGCTAAGGGGCATAACTGAAATATTCTGTATTTTAAATACAGGGGACCGTTGATGAATACAAGCTTGTTGCAGGCGCCAAATATTCTTCTACTTCCTTCCATTCTTATAACAACACCTGCAAACAACACTTCATTTCCATAACCTTAAATATTTATTTTATACATACATATATATATATGTATGTATATATATCTTTAACACATAGCTCTCCTTCCTACCACACTTGTGTCCCCAGTACAAAAGTTTTTTGCTCCTTATTTAACTAATTTGTTTCTTGTGCCTTGTTTTTTTGTTTTTTGTTTCTTGATGACTGAAGGAATAAACGGATTTTCATCGCCTAGAGCCGATGTTTTCCCGGCCGGTCTTCGTGTGCTTGTCGTTGATGATGATCCCACTTGGTTGAAAATTCTTGAAAAGATGCTTAAGAAGTGGTTCCTATGAAGGTTCTTATTTCCATGATCACTACACTATTGTTTTCTTTGTTTTAGGTCATGTTTTATTTGGTTGTTTATTTTTATTATGATAAGATAAATGATCAATCTACTCTTTTATCAAGTTTATTACATTAACAAATTTTGTAAAAATTTTCTTATAACAAAAATATTTCAAAATAAGTTGACCATGCCTTCAGATTAATTATAATAATTATGAAAAGATTAGACAATGCCAAATTTTACATCTTTTTTTTTCAGTATGCCTTTTATATTTAGATTATAACCATGGTTTTTACTGTGCTTGACAGAAATTTAACGACGAAATATAGGAGAAGAAAAGTAATTTTCGCTAGTATGTATATCTTGCAGTGGCGGACCTACATATATCAGAACCCCCCTCCCCCCTCCCCCCAAAAAAATAGTGTAATTTTAGGGAAAAATCTCAATCGCACCCCTTAAAATGTAAACAGGATTGCCATAAAAATATATTAAGGAACACTTGAAATTAATATACAGATAAGTTGTAATAGATCATATCATGATGTTCTTACAATACTAATTCGTAGGTGACAAACACGCTATGATATATCGAGGATTGAAATGTTTTGAGGTCAATAAGTGTTTTCTTGCAGTTGTATTTCTCTTTGTGCAAATGATACTATGATATTTTTTTCTTCTTCTTCTAATATTTGTGCAAGTGATGTCTTGTTTTTTTGTTGATTATTGTTGTTTCAGTTACTACATGTGGACTAGCTATCGAGCTCTGGATCTGCTTCGTGAGAGAAAAGATGGGTTTGACATTGTTATTAGTGATGTTAACATGCCTGACATGGATGGTTTCAAGCTTTTAGAGCATGTTGGACTTGAGATGGATCTTCCTGTCATAAGTCAGTTTACTCTTGCTAATACACACATACACATACACATACACATACACACACACATAAACACTCACTAACTAGTACTGATTCAGCTGATTTTAATGAACTGTATGCAGTGATGTCTGTTGATGGCGAAACACGCAGAGTTATGAGAGGTGTGCAGCATGGAGCTTGTGACTATCTTTAAAACCGATTCGAATGAAGGAGTTAAGAAACATATGGCAGCATGTTTTACAGAAAAAAAATTTCATGAGGTGAGGATACTGAATGTCATGAAGGCCTCGAAGAGATTCAGATGATGAGAAATGTATCCGAACAACAATCTGATGACGGGTACTTGTTTTGTGGCGGTGACATGACACCAGGTAGTAAGAAAAGAAAAGATTTTGAACATAAGTATGAAGAAAAAGACTTCGGTGACCATTCTTCGGTCAAGAAGGCACGAGTTGTTTGGACCGTTGATCTTCATCAGAAATTTGTCAAAGCTGTCAATCTTATTGGTTTTGAAAGTGAGTTTTAATTTTACATGTTTTCGGCTTTATTTTGCATTACTTTTCCTGTATATTTGAGTCTTTGAAGTACGGCTTTGTCCCATTCGGGTCATTACATGGTTTTCTAGTGATGGACCAAATGATAACTTTGATAGCAAGTCTGCAAGATGATACAAGCAATATACAAAGTCTGTATTATGACCCAAACGGTCAAAAACATCTACTTATGATTCAAATGTAACAAAATGGTATAATGACTAAAACCTGCAAAAGGAAATTGTTGTTGGCTACGTTTTTTTTTTTTGCGTACATTACTAACGTAACCTTCACCTTGTTTTGTTTTAGTCATCGTACGTTTTTGTATATTTGAGTCATTAAAAGTGTATAGAACAAAACCTTTTACAACATGTCTGCATAATGACTTAAACTATACAAAAGCCCAATTAATGACTCAGCTGAAAAAAAAAAAAAACATTCTGTTAACAACTCATATTTACTAAAAAGTACAATGAGTAAAACAGGACAAAAGTGGAAGCACATTAGTTTTTTTTATGCAAAAACTCTTTTTGTCTACTTTAAACCTCATGATAGTGTAAAATTATTTGCATATTTTATGGCAGAAGTTGGTCCTAAGAAAATACTTGACCTCATGAATGTGCCATGGTTAACAAGAGAAAATGTTGCAAGCCACTTACAGTATTTACTTCAACTCTTGGCAACTGTTATTTGTCACTTTTATTTATTTATTTATTAATTCACCCATAGTTGTCAATAGCGGAGATAGCGACACATGAGCGCTATGCAACGCTATTTGCTATCTGTTGTCACTAACTATATAGCAACACATGAGCGCTATGCAACGCTATTCAGTATAGCGGGCACTATGCTCGCTATTAACAAAATATCCTCGGATTATAAAGTAAAAAAGTTAACGAGCTGTCAAAGATTTAAAAAGTCTTTATCAAGCATGGTTTTGACAACATTTGGTATAAAAGAAACCAAATTCATACATAGTAGCCTACTTATTATTTAAATATATCATTGATCTTAATGAAATAAGTTGAATAATCGGGTATCATACACAATCCGTTTTCTCATCAATTGTCTTTAAATAGTGCAGAAATATCGTCTCTACTTAACTAACTACAAAAAGATGATCTTAAAACTTCATCTAGTGGGCCAAAACCAGATATTCCACCAAGAGACGCACCAGACAAGTGTACCGAATCTACAAAAGTTCAACAAAATGAAGTCGTTAGCAGCCACCGAACTCCCAACAATCTTATCATCCAAAATTCTAGTCCTACTATCCATGAAGTTGACATCAAAGTAATGCTTCACTGCAGACAACAAAACCCAAGAAGATATTAACTGGTTATGCAGCCAAACTGGAATGAGCCATCCTTTTGCGTCAACTCAGTACTCGTCATTTAACTCAGTGTTGCCGACTCAGTACTCTTGGGGTGGAGTTTCTAAAGAAATACAATTCAAACAGGAAAACAACCCTCCTCAGTTCAAGTACAAACGGTTTTTCACAGGTCTTGGACTGCCAGCTCAGCAGAACATCATGCCAAGTTTTCAACCACCTGATCCAGTCATCAGTCCCTCATGGACCTGAAAGACCATCCAAATAATATGGAATTGTCACCTTTTTTGCTTCAAGGTCAACATTTTTTCTTCGACAAACGTTGACCATGAATACAAAGGAGTTTGTTGAGTATAATGATCAAGAGTTTCTTATATGATCCACTAAGATATGACTATGAGTAATCCTAACCGACCCATTGGAGTTTTCTGTAATAGATCAACGCCTATTCATAGTGTGATCACGCCACGTCACATATTAAACTGATAGTTATGTTGTTTAAAAGTTGAAACATGATTTGGCGGCTAGCTAGAGAGACAAATCCTCGTCAGCAAGAATTTAAGGTGTGCTACTAATTTTGTTTGGGGTACATAAATTGATCCTTTGCAACAAATTAAGATAGGAACTTGTTTCTTTAAAGCTAGAATAATAATAATACCTTATACCTTGAAAAAACTGTATTATTAGAAAAAACAAACCATTATAAGTATTTGACTCTTGACAATCGATGTTGAAAGAAGCGGTATGTAAAACGCTCGAAAAATAGTGTGTTTCAAACGTATTCTCTTAACATGTGTTAAAACAATTTTTTTTGTTTATCGAATCCTTGACACCCTAAAATATATGAACAAAATGATTCTTGTAAATAAGCAACTCTGCATTACCAATTATTACATTACAAGGAATAAAATCAATTTCAGTTGTCACACAATCAACGAATCAACACTTATAAATTATAAACATTTTATCTTTGACATCAAGGTTAATCATGCGATTTCTTACTTCGCAAAAAAGCCATGGAACTACGTAACATTTTCTTATTAAATTCTATAAAATTCTTTGGCTTCATTCCAAGCTTTTGTGAACACGTTTGCGTTGGTTGTACCTCATAATCTAAGAAATTGTTAATGATTCACTACAAATTTTAATAGATTTTTGCGATCAGATAATTGTTGTATGGCGTATTTCTTTACCTTTTGTATCTTATTAGATGGACCTCTTGTTTCACTTGTACTTGGTTTAGCTCTATAGCCGTGCTCCACGCAACTTTTTATCGTCACTCCTACCTTTTTCCTGTAGACGAAAGCTATTCTGTCATAACCGAACGTTATTCAAGACATTTCAAAAAAATAAGGACTATATCGCTCGTTAAAATACCTTTAATTTTGGTTTTTCTTCTAGCTTCTGAAAGAACTGTATTATCAAGAAGCAAACATAAAAAAAACATATATTTTTTTCATGAACACAGAAATATCCGTTTTGGTTCGGTAATTTCGTTGAAACTTAGACTTACCCTGTTTTCTTTTTGCTGCTCTTTTCATCACTTTAAAGCTAAATGCCGACGGCACTGTAATAGATCTTGGCTTCTTTGTAGACGCGGTTAATGCTTCAGAATGGCTGGTGTAACATATTCCGTGTTATTATAAGTTGGGATATAAAACATATTTGAAAACATGTAACATTGATGAAGGTTCTTACTTTGTTGAATTGGACTTCAAGACATCTGTTTTGTTGCCTTTGACCAAACGGTCAAGTAGTGGTCTAGACCTGTAAAATTATGGTAACGTTTTATATGAAAAATTCGAGTTCTGTTAAGCATAGTAGCGTATTTTAGGATTTTGAAATGAATTAGTTTACCTTTTGTTTTCTGATCTTGGGGGTGCTTGAATACTTTTCTTTACCCCATTGACTGATGAAACCTGCAAATCAAAACAAACGATCAACCCATTGATGCTAATTAAGCTTGGCAATACAACTAGGTCAAGTAGTGTCAAACCGGGTCTGGGTCAAAAGGGTCAGGTGGAAACGGATGGTTCTAGGAAAAAAAACAAGCATCAAAGTGTGTTCACCCATTATATCTATTTCTATGATGGCAGCGGCCGGTAGGTGTGGTGCCAAGACATTGACGGTGGTGATGCACCCATTTGCTTCGTTCTAAATTTAGTTAGTTTCATAGAGATGACCCATTTTGAGTGACCAAGTCAACTTACTTATACTTACTAACAAAAGTTTCTAAATCAACCCAAGAATACTTCAAATATGATAAAAATAATAAGAAGAATACTAAATCAAAAC